>ML829913.1:19393-54247 GCA_009831015.1 Picea engelmannii | reverse complement strand
ATTGTTTGGTTGATTTTGGTTCTAATTTCCTTATGCACTTTAGTTTAGTTTCTTTAATTGTTAGTAGCTTAGTTGTTTGTTTATTTCATGTTATTGAGTCCTTTGACTCTTACATTAACTTTTATTCTATTCATCTAACCCAAATGAACTTGCAATTATCCCTCTTTTTCTCATTCAGGTGACGAAAAGGATACAACATATTGGCGACCATACTGGGGAAGGTATCAATTTCCTCCCTATTTGGGTTGTTTGAGAACTTATTTTTTATTTATTTAACTTGCAGGGATCATAATCGACCCAATCCTACCTGGAAAAAGATAAATTCGGAGCTGAGACAAGAGAATTCCATTTAAAATTTTCTTCCCATACGCGTATAAAAATGTGTGGGGGTTTTTCAGCCCACATGTGCGTCTTCAGAGCACATGTGCCAACAACACTGTGTTTATCAGTGCATTTTGTGCATGTGCACCCACGAGTCCTTATTTCTTTGCACATTTTCGCCACATACACCTCTGTCTACTCTGCCACCCACACATCTGTCTAGAGATTCAACATTGTAAGGATTTGTTGTAATATTTTGAAGGCTCCTAGCCTTCCAAATATTGATTCTATGCAATTTTTAATATGCACCACACTTAAATTCCCTCTCCACATGAAGGGTTAGTCAAAAGATAGGCACTTAGGGAGTTAAAATCCATATCTCTTCTCTTTTTTCTTTCATTTTTCCACATGGATGGCTTGCTTTGATTGTAAAAGTTAAGTTGGAATCATTCACTATCACATATATGAACACTTGCATTGGGACTAGAAATCAAACTTCAATCATTGATTATTCTCTTCTCTCGCACCATAGAGCGATCTTGAGAATCAGAAAAAACAATTGAGGGAAGATTCCATATCCCTTAAAGACAAAATATTTAGGAGAGGACAAAGCCCCCCTAGGGCCCCCTCCTAGTTTCTTTTCAAACATCTTAAATTTGTAAGGGCCCATACATGCCCACATGCTACAAAATAGGATAGTTTTGAAGCTACTTTCTTAGTTTACATCACTAGGGGAGTTTAAAGATTATTGTAACGGGGCCATACATGCCCACATGATTTCAATATAGGATAGTCTTTTGAAGATTTCTTAGATTAAATCAAATTAAGGAGTTTAAAGGATTGGTAAGGACCCACATTTCCACATGCTAGTTCTCTAGGGACTTTAAAATTATGCAAGGTTGTACCAATGGAATCTAGTAAAATAGGTAATAAAGACTTGTAAAGGACCACACAAATTCCATATGATGCAAGGTGACACCTAACTTATGAAAAATTTGGCACATTTTATCACTTTCTCACACACAAAGTCACTACTCACTCACATAGTTTCATCTCACTTTGTGGAGGTTGAAGTAAGTTTCCTCCAAAGGGATTCTGAAATGCCCCACTTTCTCTTGAATAAATTATCCAATCTCACTTAATTCAAATGACATTGGTTCACACCCCCAATATCTCAAACAACCACATCTAAATTTTTTCTAAAAACTCACTAAGTTTTCCTCCACGGGAGGTGCCAAAAGAAAGTTTTTAGTCTAGGTAGGATCTTGGGGATAGGCATCCAAATAAATCCCCGTTATATGGTTCTCACATATTCAAACATTAGAAGTTGAAAAATAAGGAACTTTAAAATCCTCCAAGTCAAGTTTTACTAACACCATAAAACAGGGAGATACCTGTGAAGGGTTGAAGGCCGAGGTTCGGTTGTTCTATGTGTCCCCCCTTGAGGCACCCACCTCTTGGACGAGATCTAGCCCGTGACCCGTTTTTAAGGCCAAAAATATAAATGTCACAGTTTGACCGAGGTACCTAGTGACCAATTTTTAGGACATCTACCCATGTGGCAATTGTGGGATGCAATTGCACCTTGATCAGATTTTTTCTGCCTATAGGGAAATATCGCCAGCTCTTTTGGGATATGCACCCTCTACCCCTCATTATAACTAATTGTTTCATCCTTCACTAGTTCCTCTTTTGGTGGCTTCCGGCCCCACTGTTGAGTGTTGTTGGAAGGTCCAATGCTATTTTAGAGGAAGGATGTTATGTCCTTTTAGGACACGAGCATTTATTTTCTTTGTCCTCCCATGTGGACAAAATACACCTACCCACATGTATGTTTATTTTTCAATTTATTTATGTATGATGCTCTTGTGATTACATACGATTCTGAGAAATATTGTGAAGGTCCAAGTTATACCAAAATATCTTGTCCATTTATTGCTCTCATCACCATTTGCACACATTCACTTTGCTAGTCGAACATCATATGGGACCCACAAAATCCTCGTCGTTCCATACGCTTGTTGAATCTCCCTTCTATTCTAGGGGGAGTTCCTAGTCTTTCCAACTCATCAGCTCAACCCTCTCACACCCCTGTGAGTGCTACTATCTTGGGATCAATGTTTCTCGATTTCACTTTACTTGGGTCCAATTCCCAAGGACAACTGTCCACTATATCTCCTTTACAAGGAAGCGAGGGGAAAAATTCTTCCCAAGGGAGAAGTACAACCCCACCTAACCCCCCTCAAGGGTCAGGTACACAAACCATTCACACCATGGCTGGAACTAATCCTCCACCACCACTTCAAATGCCATACTTGGCCTCCCTCAACATACCAAATATGAGCAAGCTCACCAATGATCCTATATTGCATAACCCCACATGGCCTGCAATGCCTACTAAACTACCTTCGGACATTCCCAAGTTTGAAGGCAAGGCGGGAGAAGATATTTGCAACCATATCATGACCTTCCACATATGGTTCCATTAAGGTTATTTCAATGCACACTCATAGGCCCATCAACCAAGTGGTATGTAGATGAGAAATCAGGGTCCCATGTGACTTTTGAATCATTGGCCAAAACTTTTTTGACCTTCTTTTAACTCCCAATTCGACATGATAATGGTATAGAGCTGCTCTTTGAATTTGAACAAACCTCAACCACACATATCGCTGACCACATTCATGAATGGAATTGGTGACGTGGTTTATGCAAATCAGAAACCACCAAGAAACAATGCCTCGATTCATTTCTCAGATCACTCGTTCCTCTCCTAGCCAAGGTTGTGGCCTCCACCTTCACCCAATATGAAGAAGAGGCCATCAGAAAGGCTCAAAAGTACAAAATCATTTACTCACAGTCAGGATACTTATATACAGTACTACCTGACCCCCCAAGACCCATACCATTTGGCCAGGAAAAACCTGGGATGTCTCACTCAGCATACATACATCGAACAATACATACATCCAACTACCACCTATGTACGGTACACCCCAACATCCACCAATATATGGAGGACCCCCTTATTACCCTCCTCCTCCTTATCAGTTTCCATACCCTACTTTACCCCCTCCACCCATGAGTGGACCCGCATCAACACCCATGATGTGTCCAACTGTTCAACCAAGTTCTTGTACCCCCTCTACCTCATATTACACCTTGAGAACTAGTGAAAGCACCACGCCTTCCTATGTACCATACATATCATTGCCACAAAATAATCTGTACATCCCATTTTTGGGCCCTCCACAACCCATGGATCCACCACAAGGGTAGCCACACGCTGAGGTTAAATTTGTTCATCCCTCTCCCATTCAAAAATTTAAAAATTTTGAACAAATAAATATGAAAATTACAGACCATCAGTCGAATACTGCCAAAAAGAAAGGAAGAAACCGAAACAATAATAATCCTGGACCAGGGGGAAACAACCCCCAACAATACCAACCTCCTGGAGGCAACCAGAACCCAAGGAACCAGAATCCCCAAGGGAGCAGCAACACTAAATGCCAAGGGTGGAACAACAACAATAACCTCCAGACAAACTTCCCCTGTGCCCTTTGTGGTGAGTATGGCCATTTGTTAGCGATATTTATGGTAATGGGGGTAAAATGCGAAGGAATGGGTAAAAAACACACTTGTCCTAAGTTTGGGATGCAAATGTGCTCGTGGTAAGCAGCAAACGGATCTAGACGACAGACATCCACGTGCCCAGATCCATGGTGTACAGGTGATTCTGGACCCCCTCCGCCTTTCTACCTTTAAGCGGAGGGGGGGGTTCAGAATCTGGGGTGCATCTCTCCAACGACTATGATCATAGTTCCCGGATCAACAATGGTCAAGGCAATTCCAGACCCCCCTTGCCTTTCTACCTTTAATCCAAGGGGGGGGGGTCCAGAATCGGGCGCGCAGCTTCCCAATGGCCGAGATCCAAGCGCCCAGATCAACGGTGCTCGCGTGATCCCATTCTCCTCAACTGCTCCATGTTTAAACAACGTGGGCCCTTCCCCTGTTATGTCATCTTCCAGAGCCACCACTCACCACCTGCCATGTGTCCCACTCCCCTCCACGTCATCCTCCCACTAAAATGCACCCATCACGTCTCCTCTCCTGCCTCCTCCGCTTATCTCCTTTTTCCATGTGTCTCCCCTGTAACCTCTCTCGCCCCCTCATATATTCATGCCCCACCCTCATAGCTTTGGCACCACTATTCCTGTCGTGCGCCCCATTCAGCTAATCCAGGTGGCAGTGCGAAGGGTCATCCATGTCCCTGAGGTGCTGAGTTGGCCGGACCATCCTCAATCCCAAGGAAGCAGTTATTGAAGTGGTTGGTGGTGGTTAGACATCGTCTCCGCCATAATGGGAAAGTCCGACGACGAATTAAAGGCACGTCGATTCACCCACGGAGCTGTCAGAAGTTCGATTGCGTCTGTCGTTGGTGCACGATTATTCAAAGATTACAGGCGCAGATTGTCAGAAGCCATGCAGATGCAATGTGTTTAATGCGACGTCTCAGTTTTGTTGTTGTTGTTGTTTTGAGTATATGAAGGCGTTTTCGCCATTTTGGTATCCATCGATGGTAGAGAAAAGCTCCCGACCGTAAAGTTTTAACGACCATTCTGGTTTCCTGGTTATGCATCTGTGTTTGAGATTTCTTGTTTTATGACAAACAGTTTTCCTTTTCCATCTATGTTTCGTCTCATGCCAGAGAGTTCATGATCGAATGCTTTGTATGAATTAGCACAGTTATCTTATGATAAATGATTTATTGTTGCATTACTGTTTTCTCTAGTTTCCTACATTTGGGTGTAAGAAGATCTTTCCTTCAGATGCCTGCTCTCACAGTCTATTAGGAACCTGACATTTATAACAGTCCCTTGCACTCTTCTCAAACAAGTCTTCCCCCTACTCACCCTTATTACAACTCACTGTTTGGAGTTTCTCTAAGACCTCACTCGCTCATTCATGCCCGGCCTATTTTCAGAGTTGAGACGATATCGTTCTGAGTTTCCTCCCATTTGATCACTCTTTTATAACAAACCGTAACATTAAACTGATGGGTTTCAGGCTCAACTCCTGCAAGCAATCTAGAAGTGACTTCTGACGCTAACATTTCTGGCGCCGTTGCTGGGGACAAAGTTGAATATTTTCCCCGGGATTGAACAACAACGATCAACTGATTCTGAAGGTGCATCAGATATCAGAACTTGAAGATTGCTACTGTGCACCTGACGACTCCATTGTGACAAATCCACTGGAGCGAACCCGCTGTTAATTGTGGCTTTCAAAGGCAGACACACTCGGTCCCATCCATACTTGCCTTTAGCTACACTGGAAGTTGACCCCGAGGCTGTTCGAAGAAGAGGAAAGAGCTCTGCAAAAGAAGTTTCCATTGCCAAAACAGGTAATACGCCATCCCCTTCTATGAGAACTCCTTTTTCTCCTCAGTTTCTTAGTAGACCTCCTTCATAGGTTTCTCGTTTCTTGAATTTTGGGAGTGTTCCTGCTGAGTTTTCCCCTCCTGGTCTGGGATTGGAGGGAGAAAGTCTTGTCACTCCCCTCTCCTCTGAAGCTGTTCCTTGGTGTAGAGCTGAAACTACAGAAGATTTCCTCACTCCTACACAAAGAAAAGAACCTGTTGACTTGAGCTCGTTAGCCTTCTCCCTGAATCCTCTCTTGTTTCCCACTCCACTTCGAGACTCATTCCCAGTAGCCCCTTCACAAACTCCTTCTCCTCCAAGTT
Source organism: Picea engelmannii (assembly GCA_009831015.1). Lineage (NCBI taxonomy): Eukaryota > Viridiplantae > Streptophyta > Pinopsida > Pinales > Pinaceae > Picea > Picea engelmannii. Next base: position 48,180 of record ML829913.1, on the reverse strand, counting down.
CTCATCCACCTAATATCCCTATGGCTGGTGTTAATCCCCCTCCGAATAGAATGGACGCCATAGTCGCTGCTAGATATGCTCCTTTAAACCTACCCCATCCTATGAATCCTCTCCCTGCTGGAGACTATTTGAAATACATGCCCAAGTTCGCGGGAGAAGGAGACATAACTGCAGAAGAGAACTTGGCTGCTTTCTCCAGTTATGCAGACAACCTAAACATTGAAAATGAAGATTTCTGGATGAGATTCTTTATCCAGAGCCTGGATGGCGAGGTTAGGAAATGGTTTAGAGGATTGGCCCCTGGATCTATTGATGGAATTGAAGCCCTGGATAGTGTTTTCCTGAGGCAGTGGGGAGACAGGAAGGATTATATGTATTACATGACAGAGTTTGGGGCTCTGAAGAAAATGGAAGGAGAGTCTGTCTCTGACTTCTCCAAAATGTTCAATAATATGTATAATAAGATTCCTACAGAGATAAAACCCTCAGAAGCCTCTGCCCAAATTTCCTATGCTAGTGCATTTGACCTTGATTTTTGTCTTCTATTGAGAGAAAGAAGAGCCACCTCCTTATCTCAGATGTAGGATGCAGCCATAGAAGTGGAATCCAACATATTAGTAGCTGATAGACTGAGGATCAAGGCCGAAATAGACAAAATAAAGGGAAAGTCTGAAGCCTTAACTTCTGGCCCATCGTTGCCCCACACTCAAGTGGATGAACTAATCCAGATGATGAAGTTTTTGTCTGAAGAGATGGAGAGACTGAAGGTGGAAAGGAAGCAAATGAAAAAGGGCCCTTTGAGCACCAAGAACAAAGGGGGTTTCAGAAGGCCAAATAATATTGCTCCCCCAACTATGTACAGAGATAAGGGAAGAGACAGGGATGACCAAAGAATTTAGGCTCCCTTTCAGAACAATTTTGTGGCCAATGAAGAAGAAGGGGAAACATACGAGCCTGAGCCTAAAATCCACTGCTTAGAAGTCACTCCTCCTTTCCCTCATCTAACTCAATCAAAATATGAGGAATCTCTCATGAACAGTCAGCTAAATGAATTGAGCAAAGGAGACAAGGCTAGTGGTGGCCGAGGTAGGTATAGCCTGAGGTCCAACAAAAAGAAAACAACACCTGATGTTCCTGAGCAGTCCACTAGAACAGAGAAATATGCTAATGAAGTAGTAGATTCTCACAGAGGTAAGAAGGCTCAACCCCTCTCCCCCATTGTCCACAATCATGTTCCTGAAATAAGAGAAATTCCAAATCTTACATCTTCTTTTAATTTGGAGCATGAGATTCAAAAGATCAGAATCCCTATGCTCCTCACCGAGCTAATCAAACATGAAGAATTCAAAAAACGCTTCTCTGAGCTTTTGAAATCTGAAGCCTCATGCCCTCCCACAGACTCCATAAACCTCCAAGATGAAAGGCCATCAGTTGTCCTAGGCCCCATGGTGGAAGACATAGATGATTCATCCCCTCCCTTCTACACCTCCTTGAACATACATGACAAAGTACTGCACAATTGCTTGATGGATTCAGGAGCTTCTCACAACCTCATGCCCAAAAATGTCATGGAAGAGTTAGGACTGGAAGTCACCCGAGCCTATCATGACCTCTATTCTTTTGACTCTAGGAGAGTTCAGTGTCTTGGAGTTATCAAGGACTTGGTGGTTTCTATGTTTCAGCTACCCATGAAAAGTATGGTCATGGATATTGTGGTAGTTTATGTTCCCCCCAAGTTCGGCATGTTGTTGTCAAGGTATTGGATTAAGCGGCTAGGGGGAACCTTGCATATGGACCTCACATATGCCACTATCCCAATGTTCGGAGGAGAGAATAGGAGACTATACAGGGAAGCCCAGCTGGCTTACATAATGAGTGATGAAGCCAACCCTACCAATCATCCCATCTTTGCACATGACACTGACTTAGGGTCTAGTTTGTTACATGTCACTGAGACTCCTGAGTCCCCTTTACAGATCAGAAAGAAGCCCATCATTTCCTCTGAATCTCCTCCCTCCATCACCCCAATCTGGAATTTTTTTTTCGATGGAGACTGTTCCAGAGAAGGCGCTGGAGCTGGGGTGGGTTTTGTGTCACCTGATCAAGAGACCATATCCCTGTCATATAAGCTGGAATTTGACACCACCTACAACGTGGCAGAGTATGAAGCTCTTGTTCTGGGTATGAGGGCTGCGAAGGAAATGGGAATTAAAGAGATAGCAATATTGGAGATGCTGAGTTGATTATCCAGCAAGTCAGAAATGCCTATCGTGCTAAAAATCCCCAGCTCAAGAATTACAGAAATGAGGTATGGGACCTAGTTGATAATTTATTCTTGGCTTTTAATATTTCTTTCATTCCGAGAGAAGAAAATACTGCAACCGATTCCTTAGTTGTCTCAGCTAGCTTGCTCGAAGTTCCTCTGTCGCCTATGGTCAAAATCGATGTTGAAATAAGATATAGACCCTCTGTACTGGACAATGTCAAACATTGGAAGGTATTTGGAGATGATATGGAAATCGAGAAATTTCTCCAATCCGTTGATGACTTTTATACGTTTCACATAGATGAGGATCCTGACATTGAAGGAGAACCTAGCCATCACCCTGGGGAGTTTTTGAATAAAATTACTGACCACCAGATTATTCAGCTACCAAGCAATCACATACCGAAAGGATTAATCCCATTAGAAAGGTCATTTGATGGGAATGATGTGGCAGTAAAGGGTAGAGTTTCAGGTGATGAGGCTGACACAGCTGAGTGCAACATAGGCACACCAGAGGAGCCTAAGTTTGTCAATTTGTCAAGGAGTTTGACCGAGGAGAAGAAGGCCGAATATGTTGAGTTGCTGAGGGAGTTTGCTGATGTGTTTGCATGGACCTACGAAGACCTTAAGACATATGACACATCAGTTATTGAACACAAGATTCCACTAAAAGAAGAGGCTAGGCCATTCAAGCAGAAGCTAAGACAGATAAACCCCATGTTGCTACCTGTCATGGAGAAAGAGGTGAAGAAGTTGTTGGATGCCCAAATCATTGTCCCCTTGAGATACTCCGATTGAGTACCCAATTTGGTTCCAGTAAGGAAGAAGAGTGGGGAAATCAGACTCTGTGTTGATTTCAGGAACCTGAATAGGATCTCAAGGAAAGATAATTATCCCCTACCCAACATGAAGCATATATTGCAGAAGGTCACTAGTGCGTCCAAAATATCCATGATCGATGGTTTCTCTGGATACAATCAGATATCAGTCATGCCTGAAGACAGAGAAAAGACAGCCTTCACCACTCCGTGGGGCACATTCATGTATGCCAAAATGCCTTTTGGGTTGATGAATGCAAGAGCCACATTCCAGCGAGCCATGGACATAGACTTCATCAGGGAAAAATATAAGTTTGTGGTGATTTACCTAGATGATATAACAGTCTTCTCCAACATTGATAAAGAGCACCGCTGCCACTTGAAGAAGGTTTTCCAGAAGTGTCGGAGGTATGGCCTATCTTTAAACCCCAAGAAATTGTTGTTTTCTATGTAGGAGGGAAAGCTATTAGGCCATATAGTATCAACAGAGGGGGTGAGAATTGATCCTAGCAGGGTGGAAGTGATTCAGACCCTGTCACTCCCCAAGTCTAAAAAAGAGGTTCAGGCATTTTTGGGGAAGATTAATTTTCTGAGGAGATTCGTCTCAAATTTTGTCGAACTGGTAAAACACATCACAATCATTCTCAGAAAGGGAAATGAAGTAAAATGGACCATTGAACCCAGGGAATCTTTTTTCCAAATAAAGAAGGCGTTGATTGAGGCACCCGTGCTAATCAGTCATGATTATTCCAAAGATTTTCTGATATTTTATTTTGCTTCCTGTGATACAGTAGTGGCAGTTTTGTTGCAGAGAAATGATCAAGGCCAAGAGAAACCTATTTCCTTCTACAACAAGTCATTGAGAGACGCTGAACTCTGGTATGAGATCATGGAGAAGCAGGCCTATGCCCTAGTGAAGGCTCTTAAATCTTTCAGGATCTATGTCTTGCACTCAAAGATCATTTCATATGTCCCTTCAACCTCTGTGAAGGACATTCTTATACAGCCTGACATAGACGGGATGAGAGGTAAATGGATCTCCAAGATCCTAGAGTTTGATCTGGGGATTAAGCCCACCAAGTTGATAAAGGGGCAGGGTTTGGCCAAGTTGCTGGCTGAATCCAATTGTAAGGCCTTGGGAATTAACTTCATCAATGAGCAAGCTGAGCAGTTCAACAAGCATTTCCAAGGCACCCTATCACTAACATCATGCCCCTGGTACAAGGATATCTTGTATTTTCTGCAAGAATTAAAGCCCCCTGATGGATTGGGAAAAATTAAGGCCAGAGCTTTAAAGCTCAAAGCAGTCAGATATTGCCTCATTGACCAAGCCTTGTACTGGAAAGACCCTCTGGGGGTATTACTAAGGTGTCTGTACCCGCATCAAGCCCAGAAGGTTATGTTCGATTTCCATAGTGGTCTATGCGGAGGTCATCATTTTTGGAAGACCACAACTCACAAGATCCTTCGGGCTAGGTATTACTAGCCCACCTTATTTCCTGATGTCTGCAGAGAAATCAGAGCTTGCATCAAATGCCATAGGTTCTTAGGAAAGAAGCAACTCAAATCTCTGCCATTAAAGCCTATAGTAGTTTCAAAACCTTTTCAGCAGTGGGGGTTGGAATTTATCGGAGAAATTCATCCTCCCTCAAGTGGCCAGCACAGATGGATTCTGACTGCAACCGACTATTTCACCAAATGGATAGAAGTTGTCCCTACCAGAAGCACTTCTCACAAAGTGATTATCATCTTCCTGGAAGATATAATAGCTATATTTGGCTGCCCTAGCAAAATTGTCACTGACAATGCCTCCCCCTTTCGGTCTGAGCCTCTGGTCAAGTTCTGTGAACAGTTCGAGATTTCACTGATTCACTCTACTCCCTATTATCCTCAAGGAAACGAACTAGCAGAGTCCTCTAATAAAACTTTGATCAAGCTCATTAAGAAGCTACTAGAGGATAATAAAAGGGCCTGGGACTCAAAGCTCAAATTTGCTCTTTGGGCTGATCGGGTGACAACCAAGAAATCCCTGGGCATCTCACCTTTCCAACTTGTTTACAGAATAGAGGTCATTTTCCCCACTCATCTTGCCTTATCTGTGGAAAATTTTGTCCAGGACTTTGAAGGAGAACCTAACCATGTGGTCAGAAGGATTCATCAGATGGTGGAAGTGCAGCAGATCAGAGAACAGGTCATGAACAGGGCCTACGATCATCAACAGAAGATCAAGCAGGCTTTTGACAGGAAGAACAAAAAGAAAGAATTCAAGCAGGGTGATGTGGTGCTCAAATGGGATGTGCCTAGACAAGACAGAGGCAAGCACAGTAAGTTTGATTCCCTCTGGTTCAGACCTTTCAAGATCCTTGAAGTATTTTCAAACAACACTTACAGGTTGCAGGATCTGGAAGGCAAAGAAGTTTTCAATGGCCCAGTAAATGGGCATTTCTTAAAAAAATGTTTTCTGTGAGCCACAGTTGGCTCTTTTTGTTTTGTTTTGTAAATATTGTTTTTTTTTTCAGCCTAATAAATGACTCCATAGCCCAACAGCAAGGCACTGAATCTGCAAAAGAGTTCGTAGAGAATCACAGGGATGAATCTGTCCCCCATGGAGCCAAATGTTAGCGATATTTCTGGTAATGGGGGTAAAATGCAAAGGAATGGGTAAACAACCCACTTGTCCTAAGTTCGGGATGAAAACATGCCCATGGTAAGAAGCAAACGGATCTGGACGACAGACATCCACGCGCCCAGATCCACGGCGTACAAGTGATTTTGGACCCCCTCCGCCTTTCTACCTTTAAGAAGAGGGGGGGGGGGGGGTTCAGAATCCGAGGCGCATCTCTCCAATGGCTACGATCATAGTGCCCATATCAATGGCACTCAAGGCAATTCCAGACCCCCCTTGCCTTTCTACCTTTAAGTCGAGGGGGGGGTCCGGAATCGGGCACACAACTTCCCAACGGCTGAGATCCAAGCACCCAGATCAACAACGCTCGCGTGATCCCATTCTCCTCAGCTGCTCCATGTTTAACCAACGTGGTCCCTTCCCCCGTTATGTCATCTTCTGGAGCCACCACTCACCACCTGCCATGTGTCCCACTCCCCTCCACGTCAGCCTCCCACTAAAATGCACCCATCGCGTCTCCTCTCCTGCCTCCTCCTCTTATCTCCTTTTTCCATGTGTCTCCCCTGTAACCTCTCTCGCCCCCTCATCTCTTCATGCCCCGCCCTCATAGATTTGGCGCCACTATTCCCATCGTGTGCCCCATTCTTCACGCTGGCCTCCATGTCTATTCATCAGGCCGTTCAACTAATCCAGGTGGCAGCGCGAAGGGCCGTCCACGTCCCTGAGGTGCCGAGTTGGCCGGACCATCCTCAATCCCAAGGAAGCAGTTATTGAAGCGGTTGGTGGTGGTTAGACATCGTCTCCGCCATAATGGGAAAGTCCAGTGATGAATTAAAGGCACGTCGATTCACCCATGGAGCTGTCAGAAGTCCGATTGCGTCCGTCATTGGTGCACGATTATTCAAAGATTGCAGGCACATATTGTCAGAATCCATGCAGACAGAATGTGTTTAATGCGACGTCTCATTTTTGTTGTTGTTGTTGTTTTGAGTATATGAAGGCGTTTTCGCCATTTTGGTATCCATCGATGGTAGAGCAAAGCTCTTGACTGTAAAGTTTTAACAACCATTATGGTTTCCTGGTTATGCATCTGTGTTTGAGATTTCTTGTTTTATGACAAATAGTTTTCCTTTTCCATCTATGTTTTGTCTCATGCTAGAGAGTTCATGATCGAATTCTTCGTATGAATTAGCACAGTTATGTTATGATAAATGATTTATTGTCGCATTACTGTTTTCTCTGGTTTCCTGCGTTTGGGTGTAAGAAGATCTTTCTTCAGATGCCTATCTCACAGTCTGTTAGGAACCTGATGTTTATAACAGTCCCCTACACTCTTCTCAAACATGTCTTCCCCCTACTCACCCTTATTACAACTCACTTTTTGGAGTTTCTCTAAGACCTCACTCGCTCATGCATGCCCGGCCTAGTTTCAGAGTTGAGACGATATCATTATGAGTTTCCTCCCATTTGATCACTCCTTTATAACAAACCGTAACATTAAACTGATGGGTGTCAGGCTCAGCTTTTGCAAGCAATCCATGAGTGACTTCTAACGCTAACACCATTATACTCACCATTTCCCCCAAATTTCCACCTTTAAATTCATGAAAGAATCCATGAATGGACCATGTCCCCAACACCGCTTGCCCCTCAGCAGGCCCCACAACAATATGTGCAACAACCACCCCCAACAGTGTTGAAAAACCCTATTCCACACCAAGGTGTGATGAATACCCAACAATAGATGCACCCTGCCCCACCACAAATGGGATAGTACCAAAACTCTAGGACTCCCATAGATCACAACATCCTACTCACTAGGTAAGAAGAGATCCTTCTACAAAATCACAATCGTCAATATAGCGCACCCCCTGAATCTACGCCCACCACTTCAGATGCAATTCTAGTTACAACTGGACCACCTTTGATGATTCCATGTCCTAACACTGAACCACTCCTTCGCATTCCTTGCATCCCATTACGACAGAATGTAAACAACCCTCAGGCTAGGGTAGCACACAATTACATTTTGGTCGATGACTTGGCATAATCCCCTACTGCCATGTTTGTCTTGGAAGTCCTTCAAACCTATCCCACTCAACGAAAGTCATTACTTTCGGCCCTAGGGTCAGTTGACCCTGCTGATACTAGACTCATCACATTTGATCTAGATTATGGGGAACCCTATCTCCCCGCTTTGGTATCTTTCCATATACCAGTCAAAATTCGGAACATCACAGTTCATCGATGTATCATTGATGAAGGTGCATCTATATGCATCATGTCCAAAACTGTATGGCAGAAACTTAGCTCCCCTGAGCTAATAGCATCCGCCATTACTTTGAGAGCTTATGATGGATGACCATCCTCTCCTGAAGGGCTCTTTCAAAATGTCCCCATTGAACTCGGGGGAAAAACCATCCTTATTGACATTGATTTTATCGACACCCCACTCGATTACAATATCTTGTTCAGATGTAGCTACATGTACACTATGAAGGAAATATCCTCTTCTATGTTTATAATGATGATGTTCCCCCATGACGGGAAGATCATCACCATTGATCAAGTTTCACATTACGAACCTAACCCTTCCTCTAACATCGACAACATTCTACCTTTTGTCCACACAAATTCTAACACCTACCCACTCGTCGAGATGGGCACCAGAATTTTCAAAGATTCATCATTGCTAGGGACATACCATGGAGCACCCCAACTCATACACACCTCAACCCAAGTATGTGTCATATCTTCCAATGGAACTAACACTGGAGATACCATTCCTCCCATCGAGGTTTTTTCACTTCCTGATGTCCCACTAGTCGCAGAACTCCCACCTCAGGAATCCCCTGAGAACTCTCCAACACCACATATTCCCAATTTCACTCTCCCCCAGGGTCACATCCTGGTTTGGGAGAGAGTTCCTCAAGCCATTACCCAAATCCCCTTCTTCTACCCCCCATCGGGCGTACAATCATCCCAGGTATCCGCAATGCTTACCCTTCCTAACATGGTGCTTTCTATTACGGTTTAGTATCTACACCCACCTGAGATGGTCCCTCAACCATCTCTCCCTCCCCAAACTGAGGGAACCCCAATGCATACCCCAATCCTAAATCCAACGACACTACACCTCCCCCACTACCCAGCACCACCGCTATAGCTGGGGGCAGAAGGAATAATAAAGATCCCATCGTTCCATCTACCCCCTAAGTTCAACCTCCTTGTGCACTGTGCGAGAAATAATGACACCCCACTAATAGATGTCCCTCTCTCCCTGAGTTATGCAATTTAATCCAACTTCCTCGAGAAACCACACCACTCGTCACTTCATCCAACACACCTAGTACTATCACCATGTCCCCTACTATAGGTAGAAAAGGGATGCAAACCAAATTCGCATGTGCCATATGTTCATAGTATCTCCATTACACCCATCACTTCTCTGCGCTACCTCAATTTCAACAGACTCTAACGATAGTATGCCAGAGCTTTCACCAAGACTCCCCTCCATATGCGTCATCAAGTACTCTTGTCACAGACATCCACTATGTCATGACCTTAGTCAACTAATGGATGAGATCCCTTATTCTCTCTATGAATCACTTGATCATTTCACGTACCAGTGTCCTACGATCATTGAATACAGATGTCACCAAATGGCCCTTATTTGAAATCCTACACCCACTGCACTCACAGAGATACGAGTGATTACCCCTACTTTATCCCTCGATGTTGTTCCTATTATCTCCCCTGAGCCTGAGGCACTTCCCACTCCTCCATGGTTCATGGATAGCCTATATGTGGATTTTTCCCAAAATCCCCCCAATTCTCTGGTTTATTTCCTCACAGAAATATTACGGCTGACCACAATTTTTAACCCATAGTATATCGATATTTGGTTTATGTCGAGCGAACCATCTCAACCTCCTTGCGCAACCCCCTCTATATATTCACCACCAGAGGATAATCACCCGGTGGCAATCACCAATGTTACTCCCCTAGATCCCCTATATTCTCACCAGTTCCACTGCGACGAAGACATCCTTGACAAATTAAATACCCCTGATTTCCCATGGAATGCACTCCATCATAGAGCACTCTTTCTCTCATAGGAATCCTTTGAGCCCCCTATCTAAGACTCCATATACACAATTGAAACCAAATACTTTATTCCATCTAGGCATATAGACTAGTTCAACAACCCTATCCCTACCCCCGATGCTTTTGAAGAAGGCAACATGGCCAACATTTCCCCCACTGTCAAAATTGATATTTGCATCAAAATTGGAATCGTATAAGACATCACTGTTGGAACCGCATGCTTTCCTGACGAAATTATAGCTTACAAAGATCTCTTTCAGGAATACCATGAAATTTTTTCTTAGTCATACACAAAGATGCCCGACCTTGATCCTTCTATTGTCGAACATTGTATAAACATGTGGCCTGATATCACACATGTGCAACAAAAGAAATGCCCACTACAGCCATCCAAAGCAGTGGCCATCAAAGACAAAATTGACAAATTATGCATTGTAGGTGTTGTCGCAAGAGTTGACTCTAGGCTGTAAAAGAGCCAAGCCTTAGCACATTTTTAAAAGAAATAAATCTTGTTGATTGATCAGTCATAGGAAGCTTCTAGAACTAGGTTGAAAATAGTCATTCCACTCATTTATAGATCAGAAACGAAAAGGAATGACCTCGTTTGTCTAATTCATTTTAAAATCATGAGGATGGATAGAAGATAAGGGATGAACAAAACTGAAAGAAAAATCCAGGTATCTGGTCTTCCTTTCAATAGAAGAAGTAACACAAAACTTCAAATATCTGAACGCAGGTCTTGTCTCACTCATAGAAAGATAGAGGAAAGGTTGTGAACAAATAAAACTTGTAAATAAGGCAAAACAATTAGGATGCAGGTCTTTTTCTACTCACAACAAAACAAAGGAAAAATTGCACCTTAAGGAATGCTTTAAAATAGCTACAGCAGAGGTAGTACTAAATTGTAACCATTACAAGCTGAAATAATGAATGTAAGGAAGAAAGCGCAGTGATGAAAACTTCAGAAACAATAATACATGAAGAGAACGGAATTAGACAGTGACAAAGTATAGAATCTCTTGGCATTTTGTTCTATGTTTGCTCAAAACAATGCATTACAAACCCAACCTCTAAAAAGGCTCCCGGGCTCCCCTCTCCTCTGTTACATACATCTATCCTTTAAAAGAAAGATCTGAAACTCTTGGTGTTCCAGGAATCTGAAACGAATTGTCTTTTGGACTCCGCGACTGCTAGATGTCCTACCGTTACAAGCATTGGTGTGCGCTACCAAAAATGCGTTCAGGTATAGAGGAAATGAATTTAATAGAAAGCCCTAGAACACAATAGGAATGCAATTACAAATAAAGATTGTGTTTTGCTTCTCCGATCTTTAGAGACAAGAATTCTGCTACTTAGTGGCCATGAATCAAAATTTGATTTAAAAGGATGAATCTCAAACTTTATCGCCTCCGGATGTTTGAATCTAGCAACCATGCCTCCTTCCAAGGGAATGATGCAAGGTTTGCAATATGACAAAAATTTATCAGTTTCCTAGCCTTGCAATTCTCTGAATTACACCACACGACCTCCTAGGGCTGCATAAAGCTCAACAGTCTTGATAGCCACTGTTCCAGCTTCATCCTGGCTAATGTCTTTGCCAAGCCAGAAATGTATGTCATATCAATAAATTTTTCCCCCACCTGAACTTGTCCATTCTTGAGGAATTCCAACCATATTATGGCATCCCTCGATTTGTTGTATTAACAGAGGTATAGAAGGAGAATGAAAACAATTTTCCCAGCAAGAAACCATCGAGAGTAATTATACATCACCAAAACAACAAACAATGTCTTGCCCGGCCCCGTTGGCAAGGACACCAGGGTGTTTGAAAATAATGTTGTCTTCACAATTGAAAACAGGTAGTTACGAAGAGGAATGTTGACTGGATAAATCCATGTTTTGGCTGCAACAGGATCAATGCCACTATTAACACTATCAATGTTATACAACTCATCATTATTATCACAATTTAGATGTCCTATGATGGTCGTGACACAACATTTCTCCAGTGGTTTTCATCCCCACAATCCGTGATCCCCGAAGCGCTTCCAGCTGCCGAAGCTAATGGATATAACCTCGCAGATTTTGTCGTATTTATTTTTGATATATGCAAAGCTTCCGAATCCTTTTCATAACTGCCTCATTTGATCACATGCATAAGATGGTGTTGATTTAAATCCCCTGGGTTCTCGTGTAGCAGCCACTAAGATGCATAGTATGTCTTCGTCGTATGAGGCCGGTTTTGCAAAGTTCGACTGGTCGTCCCCTCTGAAACTTGAGATGGGTTCGTCTATAATTATTAAGATAGGTTCCATTCGCCTCTACTCCTCTTCGGCATTTCTGAGGACTTTTTGTTGACCACATCAGAATGATTTGATCCCCGGTCAATTACCGCCTCCGCTAGTTTCAGACCGGGAGAATAATTGGCTCCACCTGTTGCAACATATTGAAGAAGCCTGGATCCTTTGCTATAAATTTTCTTACCAAATCAACGTCTCCCACCCTGATTGCATTGGATAAGAGCTTCTCATTTGGCACGTCGTATGTCATCCATGGACTATCTGTGTTCTATCCATATATACTCCTCGCTTCCCATCTAGGTATTGTTGACTGCCAACCAATTTTCAAAATGTATTCTATTTCTCGGGAAAGACTGGATGGTGGAATCTTTTGTATCATCTCTTTTGAATATCTATTGTCGAATGTTTCAACTTCTTCTATAACCTTTTTTTCTAGGGCAAGGCGAGGAGGGAACCCACAATAGATCAAGTACGCTCCTGATTTTTCCCACTGTTTTAATGGAAGAGTAAACAAACTATCCGTTTAGGTCTCTGAAGTGTTCCAACGCATTTTGATGGAATTCGGCAACTGCCAGATGCTCTGCCAGCCGTTACTAATCAATTTGGCAGGTGGGGTATTGATGATCCCTTCGATGCTGGTCTGCTCTTTGAAACGCTTATGTCGCTGCCTGATTATTCTCTGGGGAGATAATCATAGACTTGTGTATGGTCTTCATTCTTCTTTTTTCTATTTTGGAACAAGTTCCCCCTTCGAATTCACTGAATGAGTTGAATTTTATAATATCCCGAATGTGGTTAACATCCACCCGTAGATATTCGTTTTGTACTTCCTAACCCGTAGACATTTGGTCGTCTGTTTTAAACATATCAATGGATGGAACATTCAGAGTACCTGGCGTGGAGGAATCCTGTAGACTATATATCTGGCGGAGTGATCTCTGTGGTTTCCTGGCAACACAGATGACGACAAAGACAAGGTGTTCTTGGGACGCGGTATTCTCTTTACACCTGGTTTGTTTGTTGTCAAGTTGAACATCCGATCCTGGAGGAGGGAGCTACAGACATTTAACGGCCTCGCCTACTGTGAGAAACATCCATTTTGGATCAACCAATGTTTAAATTTCGACTTGTGTAGTGTCCCCATCAACTCCGGCCCAGGATTGGCGAATGCCAGCTCAATTTCTTGGTTTTGCAGTGTCATTTTGAGCTCTTCGAGCATGTTGATTTCTATTCACTAAAATTGTAGTGTCGCCCACTACTGCATCAAATTCCTCACCACATTCATCCTGATCAATTGCATCTGCATGGGAAATTCGTGTATCCATGCGCGATGGCCTCCTAGGGCGAACCCTATTGTGCCATGCATCGTAGAAGAAAACCATTGGTACAATGAGTCGATGCCCCGAGAAAAACAATCCCACACTCTTTGTCGATTCTCATCCATGAAGATCCTGATTTTGGTAGCTGCCTTCCAAATTACGTTTTCCTTCTTTGGTCCAGAATTTTGGCTCACAACTGGCTGGTGCAACTCAGATCTTGACTGTAAATCATGTAAGTGTTCACCATTACACAAAAACAATAGTACCAATGGCAGCATCATGGACAGAGGTACCTTATCAATTCCCTCCTTCGCTTTGAGCCATTGAGGAAGAATGGGATACAGTATCACCAAACTTCACATACCACATAACAATTCTCCACACATATAATTTAAGGGTTCTGTACCTCCATTTGTGACAAGTGCTGCTACGGTCGAAAAATGTTTGTGCGTCAAACAGAGAGAAAATGGAGCACCTTTTCCCATTCAATGCAAGGTAGGCACCAAGAGCTCCTTCTCCTGGACTCTTTGCTTCTATGTAAGAAAATCCAACATCCAGAAACAAGCCAATTGCATTTTATGGCATTGCAAGAAAAGTCCTCTCAGTAACGACTTGGTAACGACCATGACCAGAAAGTCCAATTCCAAAACCCATTGTTACACCATCCATAAAAGAAATTCAGGGCTTTTCATAATGAGCAATTTTACAAATGAGAGTATACTCTGTCGAGAAGACCTCTTGCACAACATTAGTGTTTTTGTCTTCTTTTATAGCAACAACTACACCTTTTATATCCATACCTGCAAAAAAAAAAAAAAAACCCGAGGTGAACTGTCCTCAACAAGAACACACTTGACCTTAGGGTCAGTAGCCCATTCATCCAGACACTTCTTGTATTGAATGTCCATCTCTTGGGCAGCACAGTCGATTCTGATATCTGTTACAACAGTAGGGTTCATATACCCCATCGTGTATACATCATGGGTCTCCAACCCTGTCCTTGTCAACAAAAAACAGGGCACTATTCGCATCTGCAATGACTTCCGTGATCTCAATCACGCATGTCCCAAAGACAACTTCTCAACACCTTTCATCAACCAAATTATCAATGATTGTGCTGTCCATGAGGCCTTGTACTTTATGGATAGTTTCTCTGGCTATAATCAAATTCAGATTCATCAAATAGACTAGTACAAAACCACATTCACTACCCCATGGGGTACTTTTTCATATCGCGTCATGCCTTTTGGACTCAAGAATATCGGTGCAACATTCCAATGGGACATGATGTATGTTTTTCATGGTCTATCTCATATCATCCTCGCGTACCTAGGTGACCTCACCGCTCGATCCAAGAAACGCACTCAACATCTAGATGACTTATGAGTCGTCTTTCAAACGTGTCGTCACTACAATATCCGCTCGAATCCCCTCAAGTGTGTATTCTGTGTTACCACTACATGCCTCCTTGGGTTCATCATTTCCCAACATGACATCACAGTATACCCCCTCAAGGTCCAAGCCATTACAAAAATTACACCTCCTCAGAATTTACGCCAACTACAGAGCCTACAAGGCAAAGATAACTTTTTACACCGCTTTGTCCCCGATTATGCCACTCGCACACACGGTTTCCTTGACTTGTTGTGTCACGATATCCCATTTTGATGGGGTGAACATTACCAAACCTCTTTTGATGATTTAAAAGTAGCGTTCTCTAACGCCCCTTTCATGAGTCCACCTGACTATGATTGCGACTACATCCTCTACTTATCAGCCTTAATCGTCTTAGTAGTAGGAATTCTCATCCAGCTAGGGGATGATGGTCATGAGCATGTAATTTACTATAGTAGTAAAAATATTTCAGGGCCACCCCTAAAGTACAATCATGAAGAGAAAATTTTCCTTGCAGTTTTCCTCGCAGTCTAGAAACTGCACCATTATATCCTGCTTCGCACTACCAAAGTCGTGGCAGATTCCAACCCCATGCAATACTTGCTGAGTCACTAGAAAATTAACGACAAATTTTCCCGATGGGTCATCATCCTTCAGGAGTACAACCTCAAATTTTCAAATCCCAAGAGAAAGAAAGCTCTCATCCTGACCGAACTCATTACGTCGTTTCCCTCAGATACTACCAGTTCACTTGTCAATACTGACTTCCCCAATGAAAACCTCTTCTACATCCCCTCAGATAATCCCTAGTATGGCGACCTCCTTGTCTACCTTCACACACAGAAGTTTGGAACCCGTATCTATCGGGATGATCATCAACGTATTTGCCACCGATCCCCTTGATATCTCCTTATCGGTGACATCTTATATCAACAAGGGGTCAAAACCATACTCCGTCAATGTTTTACCATCGATGAAGTTGACAGAGTTTTGAATGATTGCCACAATGACGTTTGCGGTGGTCACCTCTCAGGGATGTCCACCGCCTAGAAAATCATTCGACCAGGTTACTTCTGGCCCACATTATTTAACCATGTCATCACTCACTTCGGAGTACCACTACAACTAGTCTTCGATCATGGCAAACACTTTGAGAATAAGCTCTTTGTAAAAATTTCCTCAAAGTTAGGCTTCCCCGACGAGTTTGCCTCACCCTACTACCCTCAATCCAATGGACACGTAGAGGTGGTCAACAAGGTCCTCAAAACCATGTTGCAGCGTACTGTCAACAAACATAAGACCAATTGGCATCATATCTTGTTTTCAACATTATGGTCTTATCACATGGTACTTAAAACTACCACTGGTTTTACACCATTCCATCTCATCCATGGGGTTGAAGCCACTCTCCCCATCGAGTGCGAAATTCCCACCCTACACACCGCCATCGATTTTTTACCTAACACTGCTCCCATGGAGTAGCGCTTTCTAAAATTAGATTTATTGGATGAAGATTTTCGGTATTCATTATAGAACAATGAGGCAGCCAAAAAATTGTAAAAGGCCACCTTTGACCGCCATGTCAACCTTCGCTCATTTAATGAAGGAGACCTTGTCCTGGCCTACGACATCGCTCATGATACCCTTGGCCACGAAAAAATTGAGTCATTATGGCATGGACCTTATATCATCCAACACTGCCTCACTAAAGGCGCCTACATCCTGGACTCCCCCAAAGGTTATCCTCTCAAAGAACCCGTTAATGAGTTGTACTTAAAAAAACATTACGCCTAAGCATAGCCACTCCACACTAGGCTTTTTCCTTTTGTACACATTTGTATAGTTTTTAGTCTTCTTTTTTTCCCATGCCTTATGGATGATCTACCCTTTGTGTTATTTATGGGGATAGTCGATGGACACAGAATCTCACTTCAGCCGCTTGGGCCCTCTATAACCCCTCACATTAATTGCTCCACTCCAGAAGCATATGTTTGGGCTCAACAACTAACAACCAAGTAGAATACACAATCGTCATTGGCCTCCACACCGAGGTCATTCACCGCCATATTCATTACCTTAGCATCCTACTAGATTCCCATCTTGTTGTCCTGCAACTCAACAATGTGTACCATGTCCGTGATCCCTACCTCTTCTGCAAATAACTGCAAGTTATATTATTATCTCGACATTTTGATTCAATTACATTTACACATATTCCATGACAATTCAATCAAATAGCAGATAATATGGCTAGCCTAGTGTTAGATTGGCATTTATCACATCAATACACCACTACACATACATAAATTATCAAAGTCTATCATAGCATATAGATTAGACATCATACAAAGCACTGTTAGGACCCAAAAATTTCCTTTTTTACACTACATCTTTTGAACATTCAACCTTCTCATTCCTAATCCAAATGACTATTATAATGAGTACCAAGACCCTATTTCCCAAGGTATGAACTATTCATCTTGCTTTTATATTTTCATTTACTTAGCATGTTTGATTGGTAATGTTCACATATCTTACCCATGAAATGATTTAACTAATGATCAAAATGTTAGAAGAGCCCACTTCGAGAAATTCACTGCTATTACAGCTATTGCGCCAATCCTGAACGTTGTTACATGACTTCTGCAATGGATGCCACCAATCTTGGAAGCTATTACACAACTGCTACGACAAAAGCCTGTTAATATTGGAAGTTGTTACAACAGATGCCATCAGTCCTATTGTTTTATGACTGCTACAACACATGTTGATTAGATATGTTGGCTCACGATGTTGATAAAGGAGAATTCTAGATTTTGTATTAATGATATCTAATGAATAGCTTGAGAATCAGGGATTCTCAAGACTATTTTGTTTTTGAACATTGATTGACTCTGACTTTAAATAACAGAGCTTTTGTAATGTAAAGGGTTGTTAGTCCTTTTCCTTTGAAGAAAGAAAGAGAAGTAGCACTTATTGTACTCAGACATTTTCTGGCAATTGAATGAAAGAGTGGATTGAATTTATTTAGTAGACTGTAACCTATCTCTTTGAGTGGATTCAATGAGAAGGAAAGGGCCCACCTTCCTCACCGATTCCCCTCTATTTCGAATTCTAGATTAGTCATTTTTGCAAATGATTTAACTGTTAGATATTTCAGAAATACAACTGTTGTTACAGTTTAGTTCCCTCTTGGTAAATGCGCATAAACTCGTCTCATGAGAATTAGAAATTAGTTGTTGAACATTGCTGGAGAACTATTTTTCCTTTGTCTGCATTAGGTTAAAATCTTGTTTTGGAGAAATAAAAGTGTGAAGTAGCTTCTTGCAATAAGTAGATTTCCTTTCTGCAATAGTATAGAGTTTCTTCCTGCAAAAGTAATTTAGAAAGTTAGATTAGGGTAGGCAATTCAAGGTTTTTATATATTCATCAGTTTAGATTGCAATTATGATTTTAATTCTATAGCACTCCAGCTGTATCAACACCATTGTGTTAGTGATATTGTTTGTTTATTTTGCTAAAAATAAATTCCCTACTACAATTAGATTAGAGATGCTTTCATAATCTAGCATAGATTGTGTAGAATTATCTTGAAATAACAGACTTCCCTAGGTTGACAATTTATATTGAACACTTTGATTTTCCATTCAATTAGACAATTAAAGTGCCCAACATTTTGGCACCGTTGCCGGGGAAGATAATTGTAGATTTTGGGAAGCACACTAGTTTTCTTTCTTAGGAATGAATAGCCTGCATGAATCACGAAATGTGAGAACGAATCCCCCAAAATACTAACCTTACAGGTACCAGAGGACGTGGAGGAGGAAATCCTAACATACTGGGAAGATAGATCATTGTTAATGAGATTACAGCCAGAGCATATTCTTCTTCAGGATCCATTTTTCACCATGCCAGTTCTCTAAGAAGATGTGATCCAAAGTCAGTAGAAACACCCCCTCTCGAAAAATCGTTCTCATCAAGGGTTGAAGCTGAAGATGAATTCGAAGCTGAAGATTTGTCACCAACAAATCAGAAAGCAACATTGGATAACATTGAAGATCAAGGAAGTATAGCCTGGAACAAGGAAAATCTAGAAGAAGTTGTTTATTAGATCAACGGTCGGATAGTCACTAAGGAAGAGTGGGACACTTTTCACATTGAGTGGAGGGGGAGAGCACATATGAAGAATCAAGGGGATAATGAAGAAGAGCTCTACCAAGAGAATCCACAGAACAACAAGGATCATGTAAACAATGAAAACACTATCTCTACCGTGGTTTTTCCTATTTCTGATGTTCCCACACGAGGGATGGCTCCTATGAAAAACATACCTCTCTCTGCTCTCCCAAATTTTCATGTATTATCTACTGAAGATCCGGATGATTTTCTATTTGAATTTGAAATTTTGTGTAGAAGCTATGACTACACTACCATTACACAGATGCTTAAACTATTTCGAGCTACATTAAAAGGTAATGCGTTAAGATGGTTCATGAGTCTTGGAGGAGAAAACATTTCAACATGGGTGCAAATGAGGCAGTTTTTCCTGAACAAATACCAAGACTACTGTCAAACAAGGGAATGAAGAGACGAACTATTCAAAATGTCACAGAAGGATGACGAGACCCTTGAAGACTTTGTGGAGTGACTCCAATACAATCTACAACGGTCTGGCCATCCGAATGTGAGTAAGGACATTCTAAAAACCATTTTGCTAAAAGGGGTTAGAGAAGATTGTTTCGATATGTTGAATATGCTTGGCAAGGGAGATATATCTAAGGAATCCTATGAGGACATTGTATATCTCTGTAAAAGATGTTCTTGAGGATCTAAAAGGAATAAGTCAGCTACCAAGGATACTACTTTTTCAAGGGTACAAAAATCAGCCAATGGAGGAGCAACAAGAGCAGAAATAGGTAATCTGTTAGAAAGTTCAAAATAGAGATGATTAACTATTTTGCCTCACAAATGGATACTTTGCAGGTCAAACAGAAACAAGCAGAATCAGAGCAAGTATTATGCATTTTCTGTTCGAAATGCAGGAAGAAACATCCACCAAGGGAGTGCTCACTGAACAGTGTCTAGGTATGCCTTATTTGTGAATTAGACCATGTCACTGACCAGTTTCCTTCTCTACTAGGTGTAAAAGCATCAATGAAGGAAACTAATGAGGAGGCATAGGTTGTCTATCTAATAACACAAAGGAGACAATGGTAGCCAAGAGGTCAAGGTATGAATTCTCAATTCTCTCCTCCAACATTTAATTATTGGAACAATCAGCTACCATATGGCCAGACGAATGCCCCCCCTCCAAATCAAATGCCAACCTCTTATAAATATCCCAATTCATGGTTACCTATGCCCCAACAACATAATCACTATGGGAAATGGAACCCATTCGGGAGAGGCCCTCAACAACAACTCAGTTATCAAAGCCATCACCAATCGAACTTCTTTCAACAACAGTTCCAACCCCCATACCAGCAGCAACAACTGCAATTTCCTCCCAATAAATCACCAAACAATCCTCCCTTACGACCTCAGATGCATGTGCAACCTAACCCAAATCCAAATAATAAGGTCGTTCAGAACATAGATATACATAATGTGACAGCCTTATCTATTACTCCTATGCCTTGTGATGAAATAAAATTAAGATCAGGGAGAATAGTTGAGCCAATAGTTAAAGATGCTCCATCTTCAAAATTAGAGAAGGAATTAGGGGAAATACCATCATTTGAAATAGAAGAAATTGACCAACCCATTCTAGAATCAGCAGACCCACCATTCCCTGAAAGACTGAAAATTACCAAGCCTGTGGAATTACCATCTTTCAATCTCCTTGGAGAATTGCAAAATCTGCACGTTAATATTCCACTACTACAAGCAATACGGGATGTCCCTATTTATGCCACGACTGTGAGGGACCTCTGTATCAGAAAACCTGGACAAAAACCTAAAGATCCCCTCATAGTTCATGTAGTGGGGGATTTTTCTGAGCTAATGTTAGGAAAAAATCCACCTATTAAATATGGTGACCCAGGAAACCCTACAGTCAAAGTTAAAATTGGACAGACATCTATTCCACATGTACTAGTTGATTTAGGGGCAACAATTAACATCATGCCAATAGAAACTACGTAGTTGCTGCAACTCAGAATAGAAATCCGACCTACTCCTATTGTTCTAGAATTAGTTGATCGCTCTACCATCAGACCAGAAGGAGTAATCTATGATTTAGTTATTTCAGTAGACTCATGGGAATATCCTGCTGATTTTGTCTTTTTGCAACCCAAATCCAGTCTAGGAGGCCATCCTCTAATTCTGGGATGACCATGGTTAGCTACAGCTGACGCTTTCATAGGTTGCAGATTTGGTTCTATGACCATCTCGGATGGTTATGACACAAAAAAACTTACCCTGTATCCTCATGCTACACCCAGTGCAGAACCTAAAAACTCTCTATGGATGGACACTAAGGATGAAAGTGCTCTTCCTATGCTAACTATAGGAAAGGCCCTAATTTTCAAAGACGATACAGAGGATGAGTTAATCAACTATTTTATTTGTGGCCCCTCTACTGTTACACAACACATGCACCACCAATTGATCAGAGTCTTTGACCCTATGGCCCAGGAAGAAATGAACTCAGAAATGTTCTCAAAAACTGCTGACAATTAGAGTGATTCAACTGTAACAATAGTTGTTGTAACAAAAAACGTTGTAACAACAGATGATGAAACAACAACAGTTGAATTATTTCCTAGAGTCAGTTCTAAGAGCATCATTGTAGAAATCGAACCTGGAAAAACATTGAACATCAATCCCGATCTCTCCAACGCTGAAACTCGTCGACTGATGAATTTATTGACTGAACATAAAGAAGTATTTGCATGGGATTACATGGATATGAAAGGAATTCCCTCTGAACTATGAACTCACTATATATACAT
This sequence comes from Picea engelmannii, assembly GCA_009831015.1. Classification (NCBI taxonomy): domain Eukaryota; kingdom Viridiplantae; phylum Streptophyta; class Pinopsida; order Pinales; family Pinaceae; genus Picea; species Picea engelmannii. The sequence continues at coordinate 26,396 of ML829913.1, read as the reverse complement.
CAAAGAAGAATGCCGACCCATTTTCCAACCGCAAAGGAGGATGAACCTAAACCTTAAAGAAATTGTTAAGGAAGAACTTCAGAAAATTCTCAATGTCGGATTCATTTGTCGTATATCAGACAACAAGTGGGTATCACCATTGGTTATTGTGCCTAAAAAGAATGTAAGTGGAGAGTGTGTGTGGAATATAGATCCATGAATAAGGCAACGTAGAAGGATCATTTCCCTTTTCCATTTATTGATCAGGTTTTAGATAACTTAGCCGGAAAAAAATATTTTTCTTTCCTAGATGGATTCAGGGGCTATAACCAGATACAAATTGCCCCAAAGGACCAAGATAAGACCACCTTTACCATCCCTTGGGGTACATTTTCCTACAAGGTTCTCCCATTTGTTTTGTGTAATGCACCAACCACTTTCCAGAGAGTTGTGATTGGTATTTTCTTTGATATGGTGAATGACTGTATGGAAATATTCATGGATGACTTTACACCTTATGGGACTAATTTCGAAGATGCTTTGTCTAATCTAAAAAAAGTGCTCAAAATATGTAGACAGTATCATCTTTCTTTAAGTACAGAAACGTGCCATATGATGATGTGCAAAGGGTTAGTGCTGGGACACTTCATCTCTTATGCAAGGATTTAGGTAGATCCATCCAAAATCCAGGTAATTTTGGACATTCCAACTCCATCAACTCAGAAAGAGGTAAGAATTTTTTTAGGGCACGTCGGGTATTACAGGAGATTCATTAAAAATTTCTCTAAACTTGCCTCTCCATTGTTTTTTTTACTAACAAAATATGTTAACTTCCGTTGGACTGACAACTATGAATTGTCCTTTGTAGATATTAAACAGAGATTGTCCACAACTCCCATCTTGAGAGGGCCCAATTGGGCTCTGCCTTTTCACATTTCTTCAAATGCCTTAGACACTACAATTGGTGCAGTACTAGGGAAACAGGAGGACAAAGAAACCTACACTATCTACTATATCAGCAAGAACATGGCTCCTGCTGAGTTAAATTACACAGTTACTGAAAGAGAATTCTTGGCAGTAGTATATGCAATCAATAAATTCAGGCATTATGTAACTGGTTACCCAACTTTTATTCATACTGATCATACAACCATTAAATATCTAATGAATAAACCTATTACTAATTCCCGAGTGACAAGATGGTTGTTACTACTACAAGAATTTGACATCACTATAGTGGATAGGCCAGGAAACGAAAATGTGGTTGTTGATTTTCTCTCGAGATTACATATAAATGATGATAATTCACCTGTAGATGATTCCTTTCTTGATGAACATTTGGTTGCAGTATCTGCTCACTCACCTTGGTATGCAGACATTACTAATTATTTGGTTGCAAGGAAGGTACCTCCACATTTATCTCCTCGAGAAAGAAGGAAAATTATTCAAAAGAGTGCTAGGTACAGTTGGATAGGAGGATACCTCTTCTACACAAGCCTGGACCAAGAAATCAGGAGATGTGTGAGGGATGAAGAGGTTTATGATCTGCTGAAAGCTTGCCATGATGACCCTTGTGGGGATAATTTTGCTGATAAAAGGACTGGGCATAAAATTTTAAGGATGGGCTATTATTGGCCAAGCATATTTCAAGATGCCAAGAAGTATGTCCAAACTTGTGACAGTTTCCAACGCATGGGTCAGCCAACTCACAGAGATGAGATGCCACTCCAGTATCAAGTAGTGTTAGAGCCTTTTGAGAGATGGGCCATGGATTTTGTAGGTCCCATTCACCCACCTTCCAATCAGAAAGTCTATATATTGGTATGTACAGATTACATCACCAAGTGGGTGGAGGCAAAAGCACTTATCAGAGCGTCAGAAGAGGCTGTCTTAGCATTCTTGTCTGAAGATATATTTGTTAGGTTTGGCATTCCTAGAGAATTGGTCACTTATGGAGGACCCCCTTTCACATCACATAAATTTGAAGCTCTACTCAGTAAATATAATGTTTTACATAGAATAGCTTCTCCATACCATCCACAAGGCAATGGCCAAGTGGAAAACACCAACAAAGTTATCGAAGCCATTCTTTCTAAAACAGTGAGAGAAAATCGTAGGGATTGGTCTGACAGATTGCATGAATCTCTATGGGATTACTGAACTACTTGGAGGAGCACAACTGGTTTTTCTCCTTACGAGCTAGTATATGGAAAAAGCCTTGTTTTTCCCATTGAATTCAAAATCAAAACTTTAAGAACTACATTAATAGTCAACCTTGACTTGACTATGGCACAGAAAGCCAGACTACAGTATCTCAACGAGCTTGATGAAAAGTGTTTGGATTCCATCCATCAAACCACAGTGATTCAACAACAAAGAACAAAATGGCATGACCGAGTCATCAAGAAGAAAATATTCCAGAAAGGAGATTGGGCTCTGTTGTATGATTCCCGCTTTAAGGAATTTCAAGGTAAACTGTGTACATGATGGCTAGGGCCTTATGATGTAGACACCATTTTTCCCAATGGGATAGTCCAGTTGATTACTATTAATGGATCCAATACACACTTACATGCAAATGGTCATCGCTTGCATCTGTATCAACGTCCACTGTCCAAGACAAAATTCACAACTAGTTGTACAGTTGATACAAATTATCATATTTTAAATGGAAAGGAGCTTGCTCCTTCCCCTTCTGAACTTTAGGACTTCTTTTGCTCAGACCTTGTATATAAATAATCTCAACAAAATTTGCATTTCTCTGTTTTTAATTGAAATTTCTCTATTTTCTTTACTATGCTAATAAAGCTTTGAAAGGTATCAGGCAATTATGTGTGTGCAGGTAAATTGATGAACAAAAAGGAACGATTAGTTCATGGAAGTTGAAACAATTCCTAGAATCGAAGTAAGGTAGCGTTCGGTCGATTTGTATGTTGTTACACCTTCTTCCGATAAATTGGTCGATTTCAATGTTGTTACACCTTCTTCCGATAAATTGGCCGATTTCAATGTTGTTACACCTTATTCCGATAAATTGGTCGATTTCAATGTTGTTACACCTTTTTATGATGAATTGGCCAATTTCACTGATGTTACACCTTCTTCCAATAAATTGGCCGATTTCAATGTTGTTACACCTTCTTCTGATAAATTGGCCGATTTCAATGTTGTTACACCTTCTTTCGATAAATTGGCCTATTTCAGCGATGTTACACCTACCTCTGCCATTTTTGAAAAAGAAACCACTGATACACTAATTACTGAAATTCTTTCTTGCCACTTCACTCTTTGTTTTTCACCTTTTTGTGTCGATGTTGCGGCTCCAACCCTCCAATCTATCATGCAACAGCACCACTAATTAGACAATACTGATGCTTTCTATCTGAAAGCACTGCTTCATTATGACGTGCCTTCACATTTGGCGATATCTAGTTGGCTCATTATAGTAAGGACTATGTCTTTGCACAAGCTGTCATTTCTCTCATGATCCTTCATCATGTCAACTATTCTGCGCCACTCAGACGGCGGTTGGATTGTGCGGTTACTCCGACAGGTTGTTATGTGCAGTAAGATTTGAGGTACGTGATCAATCCTACGTGTTAAAGTAATGAATATATAAAAGCATGATTTCCTATTTACTAACCAGTTACACCTGGATCCAATCCATTTAGTTGGGGGGGGGAAACGTAAATCTAGCCGTTCATTTTGAATTTTATACACACCTCCACCACCTTTTCGCCCACACTTCTTTTAACTATCTTTCTGCAAACCACATTCGAGCTTATTGTGTATCTGATTTAGGTGATAGTTTCTCCTCCTACGTGCTTGTTAGAACTCTCAAGCCACATCATGGGAGGATCAGCTGTGAGATATGAACCCACAACTCTGGACGACTTGCTGCTACACCTAGAGGCCTACCAAATATTTCTTTAGGCCAGTTGGATATCGTATTTTAAGAAGTTTAAAGAGTTGAGTAAGAATGAGGTATTGGAGTTTAGTCAAAATCTTACCGAAGGGTATTTAATGGTGAATGGGGTAAGGATTCCAGTATCAGAAGCAAGGATTGTTGCTATAACAGGGTTGCAAAGAACAACAGACCGATGGTTTAATAGAAAAACACATCTTTCGAATGCACATAAGGGGTTCCTCATCAACAATGAGCAAGTTCATACCAAGGGAAGAGGTGTAGATGTCAATTCCTTACCAGATCCATGGGGGAAAGTCGCAGAATTTCTTAAAAGGTACATTACCTGCGAAGGTCGATACCAAGTTGTTTATTTTTCTGATTTCATCTTATTATCACATATGCGACGTCGGAAATTGATAAACATTCCTTATTTTCTCCTCCATTCATTGCATAACATGGCCCGTTTTGTAAAAAAATCCAAGAACCCCAAGAATTGTGTTTCTAATCACAGACTCATCGGCCTATTAATTCGCAAAGTTATGGGCATTTCTAATAACCCATTATCTGCTGCAGCAGACCAGCCACAGTTTGAAAATACAGAAAGGATTGTACCAGTCCTTGAAAATGCAACCCATGGACCTCTTCCAAAGCCTCTTCCCTTGGCTGCAATAGTCATCCAAACCCCTACTATCGTAGTCCGTAAGATGACTCAGAAAAGAAACCGTATAACCTGAATCCATCCTGGCACCAAACAGATAAGCCTCGATGACTTTGCATTACAACAACCTATAGCTGTGGAAGAACAAGCAGATGGAGAGCCAACCACTCGACCAAAATATGTGTCACATTACTTGGCTGCAACACCGATTATTGAAATCCTAACCCCTTCCTCTGACAATAAAGCCCCTGCTCCTATCTTTGCATTACCTAAAAATCGAGCAAGGATAGCATGCTCCACTATAATATCAAGACTGCCTACCTCCTTTGTTGTGGCACCAACAATCACACAGGCCCCTCCTATTGTTGTTGCAATCACATAGGATTCTCCTATTGTTGTTGTATCCGATCAAGCACCTACTATCATTACTTGTGCATCTTCACAGAAAAGGAAACATCCATTCAAAGGAAAACCTTGAAGATCCATTGATCAAATTGGATCAACAACAAATCAAAACCCTCTGGCTGTTGCGATAGGTAATTCTACAGAGTTACAAATACTAGGTTTTACTTTATGCACATAACTTCAGGAAACTATCTTCTCCTTTCAAAAGGAATGTACCCAATTCGCAGCAGAATCATCGGTGCCACCTGATGATTCTACACATCCTATGTCCATTGATGATGTCCAGATCACCACAAACCCCAATATACAAAAATATCCTCTTTGTGTGGTTGAGGAAGAACACCCCGTTCCTCCTCTAGCAACGAAGAAGAAAATCACTACTTTTGTTTCTATGTTACCCAGGAGAAGAACCAGGTCCACCAGGTTTGTCGAAGCTACAATTGGATGGAAAGATATGGAGAAGGTTGTTCCTATTCTTCGTCCACTATCCTCTATGGTTGATACAGGGACGGTTCCACAGGATCCGACTATCCATGTTGAGACTTATCCACAAGAACCAGTCCTGACAGATACAGTTGTTACACCAAAACCAACTGCTCCACAGAAGATTGTCCCACTAGAGCTAGCAATATAGGAACCAACTGAAAATGTCAAGACTGTTCCACAAGAACCAGTCCTAATAGACACAAATGTTACAAAAGAACCAACTACCCATGTCAAGACTGATCCACAAGAACCAGTCCTAACAGACACAGTTGTTACACAAGAACCATCTACACAGCATGTTGAGGATGTGCCACTTGCCCAATTATTTTCCCAAATAGAGCAAAAGATCAAGAATACAGAAAATTCTAGGATCGTTGTACTAATAACTGAGAACAATAACCTCAAAGTAGAGTTAAAAACCCTGAAACAGGAGGTGGTAGCTACTCGACAGAAAAATCCAGATGGGAAAACCTTGGACATCCTAGCACTGACAAAAGTTGTTATGGGAAGAAACAAGGAACTCATGTGTTTTGAGTGCGGAAACATTTACTATGAGGTAGGATATGAGGTAGTCAAAGTTCCAGTCACTACAAGACCAACAATTGTCTCAGTCAATACAGAGCATGAACTTACTTCTACACAAAAATCAGTAAAACAGAGGAGATCTCATCATCATAAATCAGTTGCTGGTATAATAGATGCTTACAAACAAGAACCTCTGTTCCATTCACGAGTTGTTACTCAAGCAACTCAAACTACTTCCATTCTCAAGAATAAAGAAACTCAAACAGATTGTTGACACAACAAACTTTCCTTTTTGACGCAACATTCTTCAATACCGGCAGTTATAAAATTTTCACTGGAGGAGATAGTTATCTACTTCAGTTACACAGTAAGGTTTGAATGTGTTTTGCATGAGGACATGCAATGTCTTCAGTTGGGGGGTATTTTAGGACCCAAAAATGTCCTTTTTTTCACTACATCTTTTGAACATTCAACCTTCTCATTCCTAAGCTAAATGACTATTATAATGAGTACCAAGACCCTTTTTCCCAAGGTATGAACTATTCATCTTGTTTTTATATTTTCATTTACTTATCATGTTTGATTGGTAACGTTCACATATTTTACCCATGAAATGATTTAACTAATGATCAAAATGTTAGAACAACCCACTTCAAGAAATTGACTGCTATTACAACGATTGCGCCAATACTGGAAGATGTTACATGACTTCTGCAATGGATGCCACCAATCCTAGAAGCTATTACAAAACTGCTATGCCAAAAGCCTGTTAATATTGGAAGCTGTTACAATAGACGCCATCATTCCTGTTGTTTTATGACTGCTGCAACACCTGTTGATTAGAAATGTTGGCTCACGATGTTGATCAAGGAGAATTCTAGATTTTGTATTAATGATATCCAGGGATGATTTTAAGGATGGAAATTTATTTTAAAATGTAGAAACCTTGGCGAATATTACTAATCCTTCATATGCCAACTATAAATGTTTGGCGATATTTTTGTAAAAATATTCAAATTTCTAAGGATTTTATATATTTTTTA
>ML829912.1:30436-45169 GCA_009831015.1 Picea engelmannii | reverse complement strand
TTGTTTGGTATAAAACGTGTGGCCTTGTCATCTAGCAATTGGCATTGATGTGTAGATTATTTTCATTGGCTTAATTTCCAAAACGTCCACTTCCTTGCCTTTCCAAAACTAACCTAGTACTAGGGCTGACGTCACCCTTACTAGTATAGTGACGCAGCAACAATATATATATATGAGCACATTTAAATCGTTGTGATAACACAAGGATTGATTTTGTACATTGAATGCAAGTATCATTTTGTATTTATTGAAGAAGTAATATTATAAGACATTGCCTTTATTGCAATCATTGACTTCGTCAATAATTACATTTATTATTGCTCATGTATATTAAGATAATCATTAGCAATTGAAGTACTAACCACTGTTTGCACGTTTTAGTTTTATTTGCCTTGTCTCGCAAACAGGTGCCCTTTTTCAGTGGAATACCTTCTCTTTGACTATCTTTCTTGGCAGTAATCTGTGAAAGGAAATCCTCATCTTGATCCTTTAAACCTTAAGACCTTTCAGAACCCCAGATTACTAGGGACGTCTCCCTTGGGATTAGCCACCCTGAATAGAAAGAGCTCCCCATCGAGGTGACAGTGGGTGGGGAAGCTCCTGTTACGCTAGTTTGACTCTTGCCTTTCAAGCTACTAAACCTATCCTACAAACTGAGCGATAACAGGCACCACTCCCTCAAAGAGCCAAACGAAACATTAACTCTAGATGGGACCCCAAATATAGCATATTATGTCGCTATCACTCATGCACTTCCATGGATGATTCGACCAGTCCATCTTGTCCTCTATCCTACTCAACCAAAAGTTTGTTTTGTGATTAGTCACTACTACCCATAGTTTACGGATTCGCCTTTGAGCACCCCATACCCACACCGGAATCTTCTCGGAATCGAAATCTCGGATTCTTCGATTTTTTCTATTTTGAAGATCAGAATCTGTTTCCTGAGATTGGATCCATTTCCAGCAAAAGTGAAGCCATTTCGGGTGACAAAATTGTGGTAGATTTCATATTTAATTCAGATTTCAGCAAATTTATAGCTATAGCTAGTGATTTAGAAAAAATAAATTAAAAAGAACTTAAATATATATAAATTAGGGTTAGGGTTTCGATTCCCCGATTCCTAATTTTTGGACGAGCGTCGCACCTGCACCAGATTCTTCGACCGATTCCGATCGCACCCACGGTTCGTGTAACCTTGCTACTACCCCATTGGAATACAAAATACATCTAAAGATTCAAGTGCCCCATCAACAAAATCTTAAGAAAGCCCAATCGAGAAGAGAGAATCATCGGTAAATGATTATTTACTACTTCTCGTCTCTCGGAATGGAAATTCCCCTTACCTAGCCTTGGATTTGAGCAGCTTTAAGGAGGTACTCTAAGGCATCAAGGACTAGAATATATAAGTACAAAGCAAGGGGAAATCCCTGTCTCACGAACCTATGAAGAACAATCTTGTCCAATGGTACACCATTAACTAAAACAAGATCTTCATCTGCGATGTGAACATCATACCAAAACACAACCATGAAAGCATCTTTGTGATAAAGAACCAGTCTTCCCTATCATAAGCTTCATAAATTTCAATTTTCAACAAGAGTGCCTATTGACCAGATTCTTTTTCCCACTGAACACTCTCCCATGTTGTCAAAACTATATCCATGATGAATTGCCCTTGGATGGAACCTATTGCCACCTTATACACACCTGGGAGACGTGGAAGAAATCTTCAATCCACTCGGTGTGTCCTTGGGGCCAAGTGAGAGTTAAGGTGTTGTCACCTAATCCTCAACTCCTCCGTCTAGGCCAACTCCTAGCGAAGCCAAAGGGGGTAGTCCCTAATAAAATAATCTAAGGCTTAAACTGAAATCTAAGCAACTAGTATTCTACGAGTTTAATTCATTAACCAATATAAATCAAATCTATTCTAAAGCAGACACAGATCAATTAATCACCACAAGATACATAAAAATATACTTGCAAAAAAGGATACTTGAGACATGTTATCCACCAGTTTGCACAAGCTGGATTTCCTGAAGAGCCGCCAAAGAATGAGCAATTAGTGCTCATATGACAGAGTTCAGAGTTCAGTCGGTCTTGCAAAAGACCACCTTTTTCCGCATTTCCACCATTGTAATAAATGACCTGAGTATGAGATATTGTAAAAGATTATTGACCACCTAAGACCTAGGTACGAGAATGTACTCTAGAGTGTTTTTTTTTCACTTGATAATTATTTTTTCTGCTTGCCATTGTGAGCGATTAAATAATTTCTAATTTTTTTCACTCAGAAGACCGACTCCAGAGCTGAAGTACTTGCTGGTGGTTAGGCCTTGGCATGGAAAACCAATGCCTAGTGTCTAAATGTATATGAGCTCATACTAGGTCATCTTGATTGAGTCATTTGGAAATTGTGGCTAGGTTTGATAGGTTTTTTTTAATGTTTCAGTGAATTAATTAAATTCCCGCAAAAATGGAATGTTTTAATTCTGAGTCAATAAATTGTAAAAATATGGCATCAAACATTATCAGATGCCATATTTATGGTCGTTTTTATAGTGCAAAGTATCATGTAAACCCCTATTTCCTATCTTTCGAGACAAAAAAGTGATTATTATCACAAAAAAATGAAAGTTACTCGAAATTTATGAAAAATGGGTAATTAAATTCATTTCCTATTTTTTAGGAGAACTGGGGAACATGTTGGAAACATGTTTTTCTCATGTCCCCAGTCAACTGGAAGCCTAGGCGACTTAAGCTAAGGTGAGGGCGACTTCATTATGGTGATGTGGACATGGGGGAGATCCCAATGAGGGAACTCGACCCCACCTACCCAGTTGGCACGTTCTATAGGAGGGGCGCACATCCCAAAGTGCACACGCATCTCCTAACTCCCACTTCACTCCACCTCACTCCACTCCACCCTCACCTCGCTCTTCTCCACCTCACTCACCCTCCACTCCACACCACTACCTATCCACTCAACTCATCACCACACATCACTTCCCTTAACCCCACGCATCTCCCTTACACTCACGCATTACCAAAACCCTAGTGCGTCCCCTCTTTGGAGTTATCACCACCTTGGCTATATAAGCAAGGCTACCCCTCCTCCATTCGTGAAAGTTGGAGCTTTGGGAAGATAGACCTATTGTTGTATTGTATCATTTCTAAATTGAATAAAAAAGACTTTGGAGTTCTATTAGTGTTGATGCTATGTGTGGATGCTTGGATCTAGTGCTATTTTTATGATGTAACTTGTATCTTGTGCTTCAATTTTGTAATTTATTTGCAAGTCTTTGAAGGTATGCTATCATACAGTAGGGTGAGGTAAATCTAGTTTGATTCATCTCATTTCTTCCTTATAAATCATAGACTTTTGTATTGCATGCTTCGTTTTCAGTTAAAGTAAAATGCATATTTGAGCATTGTTTTGTGTAGGGAAGACCTTTTAACAAGTGTTTGCAGGATTGAAGTACATTGTTGCAGGTCCTTTAAGCTTGCAAAATTAGTTGGTTGTTGCTTCAACCATCATTGTCCAAGAGTTTCAAAGGATAGAGCTCCCTCTACTCTTCATCAAAGGACCCCATAGCCCATAGTTTTCAATTTTTGAAAGAAAAAAGAGTTTCTTCCTTTCTCCCTCTCAGTTTTCTTTAAAGATATTTGGTTACTTTTTGCATGCAGGCTTGAGAAGTTAGTTTAAATCTAAAAGTTTAACTTAGTTTCTTTTGCATGCAAAGTATCTAGATCTAGTTGTAATTCTTTCAAATTAAAGAAGTAGATCTAGGGCATTTTCTAGCCTATTTTCGTCCAGATTTGAAGCTAGTTAAGTGTCTTGTTTTGCATTTAAAATCAAGCTAGCTAGCTGCCCTATGCTTGTTGTTTTAGGAAAGCAAACAGAAACAACTAGAAGAGCCTAAGTTTAGTTCATGCAAAGTGTCAAAAAGTCTAAAAAAAATTCAATTTTTTCCTTAGAAAATTTTCGAAAAAATTTTGATAATTTTTTTTAGTTTTAGTTAGTCTTTTCATCATATTTTAACAAACTTTGTTTGTTGTTTTCTTGCAGCAATAACAGGTACAAGGGGAGATTTCGTCAAATTTTGGCGAAATCAAGGCTTTTGGAGCACCCCGGGGGGGTTTCTACTTCATCAACGAAGTTTCTAAAGGCGCGAAGCAATGTGGCTTCATAAATTGATGACTATTGGACTGAATTTGACTTGTAGGTAAGACCTACAAGAAGAGGTTGACGAGACTTGTTCTGGAGGACAAGTGATGAAGTCAGCAGGCTGAAGATTCAATTGATATTCAGTGCTCGAGAGGGAGCCAGACAGTCAGTTCCAGAGGGAGATGGGTACTACAGTAAGGAGCAGGAGGCTTTGTTGGATGCACGAAGCAGTCATGTGTGGCGCTCAGTACAGTTGAAGCTGAGTATTTGGCAACATGTGCAATAGCAGTGTGGCTTCAAGAACTTTTGTTTGGTTTATTTGGTCTCGAACTGGAGGCGACCTACATTTGGTGTGACAACCAAAGTTGCATGAAGTCGTCAGAGAACCCCGTGGTCTATGACAGGTCGAAGAATCTATACAAGGATGTATAGATTCTCATGTTCAACAATCAATGGATGTGAGCTCGTGTGGTATCAGACTTGGAGTCCGTGTCTCATGGAAGTGACACTTGGTTGCTAGACACTTGGTACATAAGGGAGCAATGAGGCTCCAATATGGTGCAGAAGGGAGCAGTGAGACTCCAATATGTGGCTACCGATGAGAAGGTTGTGGATGTGCTGACAAAGTCGTTGTCAAGGAAGAAGTTCGAGTATTTCAGGGACAAGCTCGACGTAGTCCCTCTTCAGAGGGAGTGATGGCTTCAGATGTTATCGCAGGGTAGTGGATGTCATGATGACATGTTGTAGCCATTGGAGAGCTACCCACTAGCCCTAGATGCATGTTGAAGAGACGAGGTACAAATGTTATCACAGGGTATTGGATGTCATGCATAAGATATCCAAGTTTTCTCTGGGAAACTGGATAGTCTCATGATGACATATTGTAGCTATTGGAGAGCTACCCACCAGCCCTGGATGCATGTTGTGAAGTCACAAGGGAGCACGTGATGAGGTACAGATGCATTGCAAGGTAGTGGATGTCTTAGGGACATGTTGTAGTTATTTGAGAACTACCCACAGGCCTTGGATGCATTGGCTGTGAAGTCACAAGGGTGCACATGATGAAGTACATATGCATTGCTAGGTAATGGATGTCATGGTCACATGTTGAAGCTATTTGAGAGCTACCCACAGGTAATCTTGGCATAATGTAGAATGTCACCCTCACTGAGAGGGAGTGTTGATGTTTGGGCAACATCGGAAAGACATTTTACTAGATTGATAATTAATAATATGATTATTAATTATTAAGCAATATTATTAATGTAATAATATATTTATAATATAAAGTATAAATATATATAATAAAGAATAAAGTATATTTATATTATAATATAATATAAAGTATAAATATATTTATTACCCAAGGGACGCATCTCTTCATGGATGGTCACCATGGTCACTGTATGTTCTTTATATATAGAACACTCATCATTGTAATAAGATATTCATCCACATACAATATCATCTCTTATGAAAAATCAATAGCCGGGAGTTTTGTTGGGGCAGCGCAGTACTTGAGGAAGTTTATAGCTTCATTTTCAACGGTAGTTGCACCACTCCATGCCATAACTGCTAGTTGTAAGAGTTTCCAATGGGGGAAGAATCAACAGAAGGCCTTTGATGAGCTGAAAAGAAAGATCAGTCAAGCACCAATGCTCGCACTACCAAACTTGCAGAAGCCCTTCAAAGTGGAGACAAATGCAAGTCGGTGTGCCATGGGAGCAGTACCGATGCAGGGAAGAAGGCTCGTATTTTATCATTCTGAAGTATTTCATAGGGCGGTTCTCAACTACCCTACCTACGACAAGGAGATCTATGCCTTGGTACAAGCTGTCAAAAAGTGGAAACACTATTTGATGGGCAAGGAGACCATCATCCACACAGATCACCAGCCACTACAGTATTTGCAAGCCTAGAGTAAGCTACAACAAACTAGGCATTACAAGTGGATGGGGTTTTTACAACAATTCATTTGGTCATAAAGTATAAGAAGGGTAGCAAAAATAAGTTGGCAGACATGCTTTCACAACTACCCACATCCAAGATTACAGCTTTGGGAACTTTGATGTACATGGAGCCTTTTACCCATGATACATATAAAGAGACATACACAGAAGATGAGGACTTCAAGGAGGTGTTTCAGCAGCTACAAGGCCAAATTCATATAGAAGAAGGTGATGGCAAGGTTGACTATCATTTCCAGAATGGATTACTCTACAAGCTTGACAAGCTCTATGTTCCTAGAGGTTGGTGAACGATTACTCTACAAGGTGAACGATTGCAGCTTATCAGAGAGGCTCACACCTCCAAGGTTGAAGGACATTTTGGTGTTGGGAAGACATTTGCTAACTTAGAAAGGTATGTGTATTGGCCCAGAATGCAAGAAGATGTAGCACGGTACATTAGAGGATGTATACTTTGTTGTACCAGCAACAGGAAGCAAGGTCTATACCATCCCTTACATGTACCCACTCGACCTTGGGAAAGCATTTCCATGGATTTTGTGGGAGGTTTACCAACAACCAGGAAAGGACATGACTATCTATTTGTGGTAGTTGACAGGTTCAGCAAAATGTGCATTCTCGTGCCTTGTAAAAAGGCCATCAATGGACAAGAAGCAGCAAATAAGTTCTTTGAACAGGCCTGGGTGCACTTTGGGATACCAAGGAGCATCATCTCAGATAGGGATACCAAATTTCTCAGTGCATTTTGGACTACATTGTGGGAGAAGATGGACACTAAGTTTAATAGGTCTACAACATTCCATCCACAGACAGATGGCAGACAGAAGTAGTCAATAGGGCTTGTTGTCGTCCTTATACACACTTGCAAACGTGGGCTAAGTCCAACCCACTTAGTGTGTCCTTGGAGGCACAATGCCTAGGTTCAAAGCCCACTGTCACCTCTACTTGAACCTCTTCCGTCTAGGCTTACTCCTAGGGAAGCCAAGGGGGTAGACCCTAGTTACTATGTGAAGTTAAAAGTTAAATTCTAGGAGTTGATTTTAGTTGATTAAAGGTTTGGGGATCTAGCCTACATGCAAAAGCAACAATGCAAAGTGCAAGATTAAAGATGCAAAAGAAGTCCTTTCCCTAAGGCAACTAAGACTGGTGCCTAAGATTGAACAAGGGGTCAACTAAGTTTGAGGGAGTTTCGTTTTACAAAGACTACAACAATAATTACAAAAGAATACTAGATACAAATAAAATGAATTAAATAACTACTTAAAAAGTTAAAACAAGGACTAACAATAGATACAAAATATACAAAGCAAAGCAACTAACCAAACAACTAACTTGCAATGAAACTTTAATGTGCAGGGAACGAAGATATTGCTCAAACGGAAAGTACAACCACAACACATCAAGCCAACTAGCCCAAACAAGAGTGCCTCCAAGGGATGCGCAACTCAAGGGGAAGTTTTCAATGGCATACACAATCACAAGCTCCAAACAATGAAGAAGCCTCCAAAGGATGCACAACTTCAAGGAAAGAGACCAATCACATAAATATACAACATAAACTCAATAATTAAAGCATGGAAAAAGGCCTCCAAGGGCTAAAGCACAACTTCTAAATCACTTAGTCCAATCCACAAATGCTTAAAGTAACTTGCATGAAAGATGTAAAATTAAAGTGCTTGCAAATATGTAATGTCCCCACTTTGGGACATCAGGGTATTACAGGGTGTTATGATGACCAGAGTAGCCAGATGGAGATTATAGCAAGTACATGAGCTATTGAGGGATATTTTGGGGTCCGGCTTGCATCGCTCATCCTATTTCATTACTATGATCCATTCCGCACAGATTGGCTTTGGTTCCGTCGCATTCCGACGATTTCCATGATTTTGAGTATTTTGAGCTAAAGGTTAATTAAATTCACTGAAGAGGTCATTTTGGGCACAATACTTGGAGGAACCTCTCAGTGTAATAGCTCATTGGAATCGGGAGGAATAGCACTACAGGATAGGATGATGAAAAGTGACTTTTAGTGGCCAGGGAAGCCACAAGGAGAGATAAGGTGTTTTTCAGAGGTAAAAAGGTTAATTAATTAATTAAAGTGATTTAATTAATTAATTAATAATTAATAAAGTAAAAGTCACTTTGGAGGGACAAGGTCAGCAGGAAGTATAAAAGAGAGGCAAGGGCCTCTATTCTCTTATTCATGTATGAGTATCATTTTGATATCTGGCTTCTAGCTAGTGAGCCCATACCTTGGGGGTTTTGAGGGTTTTGACTTAACAAACTTTAGAGAAAAATTCGGTGGTGAAAGATTCCACCTAGCTTGTTCCAAGCTTGGTCTCGGGGATGCAATACTCTCCCACACCATTCTATTTCAGATCTACTCAGTTGCAGGGGAGATCTACATCAAATACAGGTACAGGAAGAGAGAGGGCGCACCAGTAGAGGGTTTCCAGCAAGGGAGGGCACACCATTGATGGAAGGGAGGTTCGATCTAGCCAAGGAGAAGGGAATTTGGGGATTTGAGCATCTGGGTTCTTCTTGCAGGGTCTTCACCATCATTTCTAGTGCTTTTTGAGAGAGTTATATGGTACAGATGATTTCCTAGAGCATTGGGACGAATTGGAGAGGAGGGCACTTTTGAGATTCAGATCTATTCAGTTTGGAGGGATTATACTTCAGATCTGACCCAGAGACTTCACCTAGTGACTTGCAGTGTCTTGATCTATATCTATTCAGTTTGGAGGGGTTATACTTCAAATCTGACCCAGAGACTTCACCTAGTGACTTGCAATGTCCCGATCTATCTTTCTAGCAAGTTTCAGGGCATTTGGAGGCCTCTTTCATCAAGGCCGAATTATTGGGCACTTCTGGGTTTCAGGAGGGTGCAGCTTCATTGGAGGATTCAGCATTTGGAGGAGTTATCCATAGCATTTCGGCCTGAGACTTCAGGAGGGGAATCCTATCACCCCGATCTATCATTCTGCCGAGTTTGGACTCATTTGGAGGCTTCCTTCAGCTGGGCCGAATTATTGGGGGTCCTTTGCTCTTCAGGAGGACGTGCCAGCAGCCAGGGGGGTTTGGACTTGACCCTGGTTCTTCCATATTGATCTTCATGTTGTATTCAGCCTTTGGAGGCTTTCATCTTCTTCCCGGGAGCATTTTGTAGCAGCTCCTATTATGTTTATTGGATCTATTTGTTGATCATTCCAGATTTGCATCATTCTTGTATCGGGTTCTTGCTCATTATATTAATAAAGGTCAGATCTTTGTTATTGGTTCCATATTTGGTGTCTCTTGTATTTCCATTGGTTATAGCTTCAGATCTATGTGTGATAACTGAATATAAACCCTAAGGTCGAATTTAAGAGGTCAACCTGCAAGTAAACACTCAAAGATAAGTAAATCAGCAAAGTGTTTGATGAAATGCCACAACCAGAAACAGTTTAAAAATCATGCAAAAACGTGATGTTCCTAGCATCCTAGCTTGGGATCATTATAGTGGTGTCAGAGCCTAGATTCCTGCCAGCCAATAGGAATTAGCGCATGCATGCAGAGCCATAAGGGGTCTTCCATAAAGAGAGATGGATGTGTGGGATTTTACTAGAAGGATTATTGATTGTGAGAGGGAATATCAAACCCTCCATAAGATTCTCAAAGAGCTAATAACATTCCAACATTTTGTATCCTATAAAAATCCTAGTTGGAGCAAAGATAAGGTTACACACTGGATCAGCGTAGTAGAGGAAAAGAGGGCCAGAGAAGCTAGATGGAGGGAAGAACAGAGAAACCCCACACCCATTAGGAGCAGGCAACTTTTCTATAGTTGCAAAGTGCCTTGGGAACCAGATCATAGATGTAGGGGTAAAGGTAAGAAGCACATTATTGAGGTGCACTATGACAGTTATGATGAGGTGTGTGAGGATGCAGAGATAGATGCTTATTTGGAGCAGTCTAATGATGATAGAGACTCTTGCACAGAGGCTAGTGATTATTGTACGCTTAAAGAGGATAGTGACCCTTGCGCATTGAAGGGACAGTTGGATGGACATGATGGTAGCACCTGTGTTTTAGCAAACATACCACATGGTGTTGATGACCCTACACCTCAGTAGAGTGGTGATACTGGTGGGGATTCACACATGTTGGCACCTAGATCTGATGAGCTGCCTATGAGGGCCGTGACACATTTGTCATCCTTTCAGCCACACATGATAGCCACGTCACATGAGGTTATCGGTGGAATTTCAGATATGATGGAGGAGCCGTACGTGAGGGATACACACTAGAGACAGATGGACCCACAGATCCAGGAGGAGATATATGACATGCAAACAATTGATCTTACATTCACATATCAGTATGAGGAGATTGAGTCACCTCTTTTGGGGACTCCATTAGTTGAGCAGGGTATGGAGATTGATAGGTTGAGGGGACACTTACTTCCAGGATCAGCCTGTTGTGATGAGGGTGTATCCCCTATTGGTCAGGATGACCATAGCACGTGTCTGGACACATCTATATGGGATCCAGGCACAGATGATAGTAGCAGGGTGAGTGCACGGAAGGATACAATTGCTCACACCGGATACAGTATGACCCAGAGAGAGCTAGCAGTTGGGGATGATGTGCAGTCACATATAGGAGGACCCAATAGCACAGTGGACAGGGGGCAGTTCAGCACATTATCTTCTGCAGAGAGTGTTGTTGGGGATTCCAGTGTTGGCACTAGCAGTGAGAGTTATGAGGTGGCACCTCAGCATGACTATGATCAAAAGTCACACTACTTGACAGGACCGTTGAGAGTCGGTGAGGATATGATCATGGCAGCCACTAGGCACGTTGATGACATGCATGCATTGATGGCAGATTACTACTAGAGGGCATCAGTGGCACATGGTAGTTCAGATGGGGGATTCTCCATGGATGACTTTCATACTCTCGGGGAGAGAGTATCTTTGATGAGGACCGACTACCAGCAGTTGTTGACAGACAAAGACTACCTATTGAGGATGGGCGAGATGTATCACGAGGCTCTGAGGGAGCAGGATTCGGAGGTGGACAAACTCACTCATGAGTTGGAGAGCACCCGAGGATTCTTGAGAGGCACACAAACAGCCCTTCAAGAATCAGAGTCCAGATCAGAGGAGATTCACCAGAGATACACTACATCTATCTTAGTGGAGAATCAGATATATCCTTCGGTCACATGGATAGAGGATGTTGGTGGTCTAGCAGAGGAGCACCAGTCGATGGAGGAGCATGGGGAGTACCCAGAGTCACTGATGAGTACGGAGAGTTATGATCTGGAGACGCATCAGCTACCCTACACGAGGATCTTTGAGACAGTCGAGCACTCACCTACGCCTGGGGGACTCCAGATCCAGGGGCAGTTTTGAGGACACCTCCATTTTTTGTTCCGAGAGCGATTGACCTTCATGAAGAGGTTGATCCAGTAGTATGCCCAGGATCTATAATGCAGCAGGAGTATACAGTAGATGACATGAGTATGCAGGGGGAATACAGTGATGAGTGATATTTCACAGAGACATGTCGAGATATGCAGTCAGATTCCGACGGATGTATTGGATTGCAGGAAGGAGACACACTTAGGGGAGTATGCAGATGTCACTCCTTGGCAACAACACATAGCTATGAGAGATCACCTTCACCATTTCAGCAGTTGCGTGGGAGATGAGAGATGGAGGTGGGTTGACCAGCAGTTGGAGGACTTATTTCCAGTTGTATGGGATGATTGGGATTCAGTGATGACCATAGGCAAGTATTTATCATGGATACCGATGGACGAGCTTCTGGTCGAATCCTTGGGATTGACCCAAGCATGTGATATCCTCCAGTCCTACAGTCAACTACAGAGGTTTCTGTTAGCCTTTTCCGATACTTTTATCATGGGTAGCAGCATGAGGAGAGATAGACAGTGGCAGAGGGCATGGAGAGTGGTTAGGCCGAGACCACCTGACATGAGTACATTTACAACATACAGTAGGACAGAGGTGGACCGTGTTAGGCAGACGGGTGAGATTTTGTGCGTGATGATGACCATCATAGGCCAGGTGGTGGCAGACAGTTCAGAGGACGACACAGATACAGATACTCATGAGGATGAGCACAGGGGGCTTCCGACAGTGATCAGTCTGACACAGGAGCAGTTAGCGGGGATTGGAAGTGATAAATTTCCAAGTTTGCCATGGGATCTTGGAGTTCATTTTGTGAGTAGATTGTTGCCCTTTATGATGACCCAGGTTGCGTCAAAGAGCCACATACTCCACCTTGGGTTGGTTTGGAGTGAGCCTGCAGGGACTTGTCCCATGGAGCGAGGCAGTCTCTCCCTCTTGATCATCACGATCAAGCATGGAGATGGTCAGGCAGGTACTACTTCCACAGAGATATTCTTACAGATGCAGTTTCTAGACAGCAGGTCCAATTGCCACGGGTATTTCATCTTGACGATCCAGGAGTTGAGGATCCAGTATATATACAGGGAGAAATCAGGCATGGTCAACGTAGTGCAGTGCCAGCATGGTGATCTTCAACAGAGACTAGCATGGGACCCAGGGATTGCAGGGCGGAGCATTTCACTGACTGACAGGGGCGAGTGGCCCTTTGCAGGAGAAAGTTGTTTTGACTTTCCATTGGGCTTCAGTGTTAAGGAGAGCACATCACTTGAGGGTGTCTCTCAGAGGTCTTGCAGGACCTCATTCTGGCATCAGCATGTGCAGTTGATGAGGACCGTGTTGATCTTGGTAGGGACTTGGAGGATGGACTCATTCCGGGATGAGGCCATGTGTCATGTGCAGGAGATTCACGGGGTTTATATATTTCAAGACTATGCTTCACAGAGTATTGCAATTCACTTCTTGTTATGGGACCCACGGGGTGGAGTGTGTGATGGTTCATCTCTGGATGGGACCTACTGTGTGTCCCACAGGTGGACATGGGACCCCAGTATTGTATTTGGATGGGTTCAGTTATTGCTTGAGGACAAGCAATATTCTAGCAGGGAGGACTGTAATGTCCCCACTTTAGGACATCAGGGTATTACAGGGTGTTATGATGACCAGAGTAGCCAGATGGAGATTATAGCGAGTACAGGAGCTATTGAGGGATATGTTGGCGTCCAGCTTGCATCGCTCATCCTATTTTATCATTATGATCCATTCCGCATAGATTGGCTTTGGTTCCGTTGCATTCCGACGATTTTCATGATTTTGAGTATTTTGAGCTATAGGTTAATTAAATTCACTTAAGAAGTCATTTTGGGCACAATACTTGTAGGAACCTCTCAGTGTAATAGCTCATTGGAATCGGGAGGAATAGCACTACAGGATAGGATGATGAAAAGTGGCTTGCAGTGGCCAGGGAAGCCACAAGGAGAGATAAGGTGTTTTTCAGAGGTAAAAAGGTTAATTAATTAATTAAAGTGATTTAATTAATTAATTAATAATTAATAAAGTAAAAGTCACTTTGGAGGGACAAGGTGAGTAGGAAGTATAAAAGAGAGGCAAGGGCCTCTATTCTCTCATTCATGTATGATTATCATTTTGATATCTGGCTTCTAGCTAGTGAGCCCATACCTTGGGGGTTTTGAGGGTTTTGACTTAACAAACCCTAGAGGACAATTCGGTGGTGAAAGACTCTACCTAGCTTGTTCCAAGCTTGGTCTCGGGGATGCAATACTCTCCCACACCATTATACTTCAGATCTACTCAGTTGCAGGGGAGATCTACATCAGATACAGGTACAGGAAGAGAGAGGGCGCACCAGTAGAGGGTTTCCAGCAAGGGAGGGCGCACCATTGATGGAAGGGAGGCTCAATCTAGCCAAGGAGAAGGGAATTTGGGGATTTGGGCATCTGGGTTCTTCTTGCAGGGCCTTCACCATCATTTCTAGTGTTTTTTGAGAAAGTTATAAGGTACAGATGATTTCCTAGAGCATTGGGGCGAATTGGAGAGAAGGAGGGCACTTTTGAGATTCAGATCTATTTAGTTCGGAGGGGTTATACTTCAGATCTGACCTGGAGACTTCACCTAGTGACTTGCAGTGTCTCGGTCTATCTTTCTAGAAAGTTTCAGGGCATTTGGAGGCCTCTTTCATCAGGGCCGAATTATTGGGCACTTCAGGGTTTCATGAGGGCGCAGCTTCATTGGAGGATTCATCATTTGGAGGAGTTATCCATAGCATTTTGGCCTGAGACTTCAGGAGGGAAATCCTATCACCCCGATCTATCATTCTGTTAAGTTTGGACTCATTTGGAGGCTTCCTTCAACTGGGCCGAATTATTGGGAGTCCTTAGCTCTTCAGGAGGACATGCCAACAGCCAGGGGGGGTTGGACTTGACCCTGGTTCTTCCATATTGATCTTCATGTTGTATTCAGCCTTTGGAGACTTTCATCTTCCTCCCAAGAGCATTTTGTAGCAGCTCTTATTATGTTTATGTTGAAATAATGTAACTGCGAAGAGCATTCTTATTATTATTTTATTATTGGATTAAATCCCCATTGCGGATTAATCATGTCATTATTATTATTATTTTTATTGGATTAATCCCCATTGAGGATTAATCATGTCGGTAATTGT
>ML829911.1:24680-57102 GCA_009831015.1 Picea engelmannii | reverse complement strand
ATAATAAAGCTTCTATTAAATTATCATGGAAAGTCGCGCCAATAAATCTTTTGTTAACCTTCCTTGGAAATCCCATGCTGCTTCACACCATTTTAAACCAAACCAAATGACGTGGTCATGGTCCAAAATTGGCATCCATTCCATAGTTTGAACTAGGAAAAGGATGCTTGTATAAAGCAGAGTCAACAAGGATATTCCATGAGATTCACATGACCTCGCTAAAGAAGAAGGATCATAACTATTCCACTAAACGGTGCTCATATGAAGCTGACCTACATGTCGAAGTTAGCAGGAATGATGATCCAAATTACATTCAGATCTTCCATAATTCTAGATGGGTGGATTCTTTTATATTCCAACATTATCCTTCGATGACCTCTAAATGGGGAATATCATAACCCACTAGCACAAGGGTAGAAACTATGAGCACAAACATGTTGGGTACGATGAGTTGCACATGGCCGGAGGTTAAAGCCACAAAACGAGTGCATGGTTGTACTTGGAAACATTGGAGGACTCTCTAGATACACTATCAAGCTTTGGTGGCAATGTGGCAGAGTTGTACTTTTTCTGGATTTTTTTTTATAATAGATGCAAAATTAAGGTCAATTAGATGAAACTTACTCGAGTAGATATATGTGAAGTGTACTCGAGTTTGTTGTTAGCTTTGGGTCAGGGTTTGTAGGTTAACTGCAACAAATGGAAGATGCACCATCTGATACTAAGAAGGGATTGTTGATGTAGCTCGGGCATATTGGAGTGTATATGAATCTTGATAAATCTTTTAACTCTCTTTCTTTCATTTTTTTTTGGTTCTGATTGCTTTCATATTATCATGTATGTTAATGCAATTGTTTTTCCAATGCGGTATACATAGAAAATAAAGGTGCATGTAAAGTAATCTGAAACAATTGTGTCATCCATGTGATTATGAAAGTAAGTTTCATGATAATGTGAGGATTCATCATTTGTAATTAATTAATTTGGTGTTCATCACCATCTTGAATTATTTTCCCTTCAATTTATCTATGGAAGGTTTTGGGTTCTTTTCCAACTGAGGGAAGACAGGTATTTTCTAAACAAAAAATTATCCTGGACTTGGCTACTTCATATTTTGTCATGAAAATTCAATCACTGTACATTCTCATTTGCTGAAGTTTACTAGACTGGTGAGATTTTTAAGGGCTTTCATCAATATAAATTGATGTGCCCTTGAACAAATTATAGCCTGCCCAACCACTTGAAATTGTGGTCGGCGACATATGTGTTTTTATATTTGTATAAAATTAAATTAAATATAATTATTATTTAAACTGGTTTTTGTGAATGAAATGATTTAAAAGAAATTTTATTTATCATGCTTTTAAAAACTTTAAAGTTTTATAATCTTTATAAATATATTTCACAAACAATCTTTAACATATTGTTGGTCATGGTTGCGATCTCTTGATCACATTGAAAACCCTATCACTATTGTCGTCTTGTAGCCATAGCATTACCATGTTAGAGAAAAACGAAGAAAAGCAAATGATCATTATGATGTAGGTGGGCGTTGTCGCCATCCTATGATCAAAGTGTGAAATAAAATCACAGATCATTGCAACCTTAGAGAAAAGTAATTCATTAAAAAATACTACTATTCTCAACATGAAAATATTGCTATTCTCAACACAGTTTCTGGTTTATAACAGAGCAATCCATAGCCAAATTTGAGCCATAGCGTGCAACCTTAGAGAAAGGTAATACTACTAGTCTCAACACATTTTTTGTTCATAACAAAACATTCCATCCATTGTCTCGTTCATAATAGAGGAATCCATCCAAAAATATGCATTCTAAATGTTTTAAGTAGATTTTTATATTTTTATCTTTTTATGCATTTGATTTAAAAACTAGTTAAAAAGTTAGAAAAATAGTTTGAATTTAAATGATTAAGCATACATATTCTGGAGTGTATTAAAGGTTTTTGAGGACGTTGAATTTGTTTCTACATTCTGAAATAAGATTTTAGCATTGTAAAATTGCAATTTTACCAACATTAACTTTGTCAAATCTATTGATAATTATAGGGGAAAGTTAAGAAAATAAAACATTTAGACTAAGCATCTCAAAATAAGTTCCCAAAACATGTTGAAGGAAATAAGTGCCCAAAACACGTTGAAGGAGGAACAATTCGTTCCATTTTTATCCAATTTCATATTACTTTACACCACTGATTTGACAGCCCCCCTACATTTATATAATCAGGTTATCTATTGGATTTGTTTCTACATTTATTAATATGGATTTGGTAGATTCATGTGCATCAAACGAGAAAATTGACTTATGCATGAAAGCACAAAACATGAAACAATCTTGTAGGTTAGTGGACATAAGTATTCAATTGTTGTGTTGTTGACACAATTATGATAGGCACTGTGCAAAGTTTTTGTGGACTTTGAAATTGTTGATTATGGTTAAACGTAAAGTTGTTTTGTCATTAAAACATATGGACATAACAAAATAAAATGTTATAGATAATAAAATAAGATGTTTGGGCACTCAAATATGGACGGACAAATCGTGTCCTTTTAAAAGAAATATGTTGAAAGTGTGCACAAGTTTGGAATGCCCATCCCACTACAAGGAAAGACCCTCTAGCGGAGTTTTTTGTAGACACCCCTATAAAAATAGCCCCAAAATCCATTTATAGTGGATGATAATAGTAGAGGAAAGAAGGCGGAGGTTTTAGCGAATGTTTTTACGCCGGTGCTTTTATAAGTACATAACGCACCGATGTGTTTTATACAATAGGCGCATCGGTGCCCTCAAAACTAGCGCATCGTAGCAGAGTTATTTCAAATAAAGAAAAATATTATCCAGTGTGCTATGGAAATAATGATGCACGAGGAATAATGACTCACCATAATAACATTCTTTAAAAAAGATCTGGTGTGCAACATAATACTGGAAGCACCAATGCATTATTAGTAGATCACATCGTTATATGGTTAAATAAAAAACATTTATGCACCAATGTAGGATTGTGTCAAAAAATATATTCCATAGCACTCCATTGTATCATGCACACCGGTGCACACCAGTGCTCCAATATGGAGCATTGTGTTAGGGTTAATTTCCAAATTTATGCGGTGCTCTATGTAAAATCAATTGCACTGAGGCATATATTATTATAGTGCACTGTATCATGCTTAAACAAAAAATTAGAACATCAAATCTTTTGTATAGGTTGCGGGATTTAAGTGAAAGGTTTGTAGAGGGCATAAGGTATGTTTATGGTTCAATCAAAGGTGGTTTGTAGATTGCAATAGACATGCAAGAGGAAGGTTTGAGGATAGACTAAGTATGAGAGCCCTTCAAAGGTGGCTAACAGATTGTTTTGGTCTTGCAAAGGACAAGCTTGCAGTTGCAGGTTATTGGCTAGCTATTGAAAGTTGCCCTGTCAGTTTATTTGTCCATTGGTAGTTCAAAACCGGTTCTATAACTCTTTGTAGATGCACAAATATATGGTTGGTACATGTAAAGTTTAATGAACCCTTGTACAACCAATCTTCTAATTAATGAAAAATGTGTACATGTAAAGTTTAATGAAACCTTGTACAACCAATATTTTAATTAATGAAAATTTAAAAAACTCATAAAGTTTATGCTTCACATAAATACTTTGTTTTATGTGTAAATGTTATCTCGTGTGATGACTAATTTATTTTTCCTCTATAATTATATGCAATGCATCATTTTTTACGATAGAGAGATGGCTTCCTTTTTCACTACATCCTTGGAAAAACAACAAAATTTATTGAAGAGCGCCAAACCTGTTCATGCCTAGCTTCTAGAATATAGTCCGAAATGGAAACCACTTTGGTAAAGAAAAAACACATGAAAATATAATGAGGATTCCTCCAATATGACCTATGTTTCTTCCACAAAAAGGCAATGCATTGAACTATAAAAGGTTGGGCATATTGCGATGGAAAATTCATATCTTTAGAACCTAGAGGAGGCATGATTAATTCCTCGATAATTGTTTGATTTCTGATTAATTCCTCGATAATTGTTTGATTTCATCTGCAAAGAAAATAAAAAAGCATGCAATGCAATCATACCTGAAAATTGAAGTATAGAACAATGCAAAAGAAGAATCTGAAAGACATAATTCAAACTTTAATGTGAATACAAAGACAATTTCAATGCTCATTTCCATGGTCCTGTTGAGAGGCAGAGAAAAATCATAAAGTGAATAATTTTTACATATAATTCAATGAAGTCCACACCAAGTCTCATCTCCATGGAAATAGATCTAACTTTCAACAAAATGATGCATTTTTCATTCATCAATATCAATGAACAAGTTTCCAATACAACCAATGACCTAACTAGCTAGCATTGTATAGAATAGGTCGGGGTCTTACTTGACTGATAGAAAGGAGGGAGGTAGAATGAGACTCAAAACTATTTTTTGGAGCTCTCGTGTCATAGATCGAATGCAAAATAACTTCAAGGAATAATATTGAATGAGATATTTAAGAATCCAGAATGAGAGATTGATTTCAAGCGCGTAAGATAACACGATCATGTTGAGCGGTTTCTGTAGTGGACGAAAAGAATATTGAACCATAACGTGATGGATATATCCTATATAAAATGAGAGAGGAACAATCAAGCTTCTATTAAATTATCATGGAAAGTCGCGCCAATAAAGCTTTTGTTAACCTTCCTTGGAAATCCCATGTTGTTTCACACCATTTTAAACCAAACCAAATGGTGTGGTCATGGTCCAATATTGGCATCCATTAAAGAGTTTGAACTAGGAAAAGGATTCTTGTAGAAAGCAGAGTCAACAAAGGTATTCCATGAGATTCACATGACCTCGCTAAAGAAGAAGGATCATAACTATTCCATGAAACGATGCTCATATGAAGCTGACCTACATGTCGAAGTTAGCAGGAATGATGATACAAAATATATTTGAAGGGGAAGTATTTCTCCCAGTATGATCATGAATCTTATCTTCAACTGGAAATGTATTTACATACAAATCTTCCACAATTCTAGATGGGTGGATTTTGTTATATTCCAACACTTTCCTTTGATGACCTCTAAATGGGGAATATCATAACCCACCAGCACAAAGGTAGAACTTAGCAAAAACATGTTGGGTACGATGAGTTGCACATGGCAGAAGGTTAAATCCACACAACCATTGCATGGTTGTACTTGGAAACATTGGAGGACTCTGTAGATATAGTATCAAGCCTTGGTGGCAATGTGGCATAGTTGTATTTTTTTTGGGATTTGTTTTTATAATAAATGAAAAATTAAAGTAACAGTAGTCACATTGATGGTTTTTGGGATTTTTTTATAATAGATGCAAATTTAAGCTCAATTAGTAGCAACTTACTGGAGTAGATATATGTGCGGTGTACTCGAATTTGTTGTTAGCTTTGGGCCAGGGTTTGTAGGTGAACTGCAACAAATGGAAGATGCACCATCTGATACTAGGAAGGGATTGTTGATGTAGCTCGGGCATATTATAATGTAAAGGAATCTTGATAAATCTTTTAACTCTCTTTCTTTCATTTTTTTTTTGTTCTGATTGCTTTCAGATTATCTTGTATGTTAATGTAATTGTTTTGCCAATGCGGTATACAAAGAAAATAAAGGTGCATGTAAAGTAATCTGGAACAATTGTGTCATCCATGTAATTATGAAAGTAAGTTTCATGATAACGCGAGGATTCATCATTTGTCATTAATTAATTTGTTGTTCATCACCATCCTGAATTATTTTCCCTTCGATTTGTCTAGGAAAGGTTTTGGGTTCTTTTCCAGTGGAGGGAAAAAATGTATTTTCTAAACAAAAATTTATCCTAGACTTGGTTGCTTCAGATTTTGTCATGAAAACTCAATTACTGTACATTCTCATTTGTTGAAGTTTACTAGATTGGTGAGACTTTTAAGGGATTTCATCAATATAATTTGACATGCCCTTGAACAAATTATAGCCTGCCCAACCGCTTGAGATTATGGTTCGCGACCTCTGCATTTTTATATTTTTATATAATTAAATTAAATATAATTATTATTTAAACTGGATTTTTTGAATGAAACGATTTAAAACAGATTTTATTTATCATGCTTTTAAATTTTTTTAATTTTAATAATTTTAATAAATATATCTCACAAACGATCGTTAAAATATTGTTGGTCATGGTCGCGATCTCATGATCACAGTGGAAACCCTCTCCCTATTGTCGGATTGTAGCCATAGCATTACCACATTAGAGAAAAACAAATGACCATTATGACGTTGTTGGTCATCATCGCCATCCTGTGATTAGAGCGTGAAAGCAAATCACAGAGAGTTACAACCTTAGAGAAAACTAATTTGTTAAAAAACACTACTATTCTCAGCACGAAAATATTGCTATTCTTAGCAGAGTTTCTGGTTCATAATAGAAGAATTCATAGAAAAATTCGAGCCATAGCGTACAACCTTAGAGAAAGGTGGTTTGTTAAAAAATACTACTAATCTCAACATGTTTTCTGTTCATAACAAATAAATCCATCCGTAGTCTCGTTCATAACAGAGATATCCATCCAAAAATATGTAGTCTAAATGTTTAACGTAAACTTTTATTTTTTTATCTTTTTATGGATTTTTTTTTTTTATCTTTTTATGGATTTGATTTAAAAACTAGTTAAAAATTTAGAAAAATAGATTGAATTTCAATGATTAAGCTTACATATTCTGGAGTGTATTAAAGGTTTTTTAGGACATTGAATTTGTTTCTACATTATGGAATAAGATTTTAGCATTGTCAAATTGCAATTTTACCAACAATAAGTTTTTCATTAGTTCCACTTTTATCCAATTTCATATTGCTTTACACCACTTATTTGACAACTCCCCTACCTATGTATAATCCTTATTTATTGGATTTTGATTATGTTTTAAAACAAAAGTATTCCACATTTATTAATATGGATTTGGTAGATTCATGTGCATCAAACGGGAAAATCGACTTATGCATGAAAGCAAAAACCATGAAACAATATTGTAGGTTAGTAGACAAAAGTATTCAATTGTTGTGTTGTTGACACAATTATGATTGGCACTATGCAAATTTTTTGTGGACTTTGAAATTGTTGATTATGGTTAAACACAAAGTTGTTTTGTCATCAACACATATGGACATAACAAAATAAAATGTTGTGGACAATAAAATTAGATGTTTGGGCACCCAAATATGGATGGAAGGATCGTGTATTTTTAAAAGAAATATGTTGAAAGTGTGCACAAGTTTGGAATTCCCATGCCACTACAAGGAAAAGACCGTCTAACAGGGGTTTTTGTGGACACCCCTATAAAAATAGCCCAAAAATCCATTTATAGCGGATGATACTAGCAGAGGCGAGCGAGCAGAGGTTTTAGCGGAGGTTTTTACACCGGTGCTTTTATAAGTACATAACATACTAGTGAATTTTATAAAATAGGTGCATCGGTGCCCTCAAAACTAGTGCACCGTAGCAGGGTTATTTCAAATAAAGAAAAATATTTTCCAATGTGCTACGAAAATAATGACGCACTAGGAAATAATGATGCACCATAATAGAATTCTTTAAAAAGATCTGGTGCACAACGTAACAATGGAAGCACCAATGCGCTATTAGTAGAGAACATCGTTATATGGTTAAATAAAAAATAGTTACGCACCAATGTAGGATTGTGTCAAAAAATATATTCCAGTGCACTCCATTGTATCATGTGCACCGGTGCACACCAGTGCTCCAATATGGAGCACTGTGTTAGGGTTAATTTCCAAATTTACGTTGTACTCTATGTAAAATCGGCCGCACTGGGGTGTCTATTATTATATCGCACTGTGTCATTCTTAAACAAAAAATTTCGCACCATTGTATTTTTTCAAAAAATGTATGGCAATGCACTATGTAGTAGTAACGGTGTGCATGTGTGCCCAAAAACAACCGCACTGTTTTAGAAATGTTTTTTTTTTAAATATAATTGGTGCACTCATTAAACATGTATACCTCGGTGCAGTTGTTCATCGGGTTCACCGAAACAGGGTTTTAAAAAAAAAAATAGCAACAATAAAAATCATTTTTACCACTTTTAGTGTTGTAGAGCTCAAAATCACTAGTGCAAAATTTTCCTATATAAATCACCCTTCCATTGGTGCTTTCCCTTCTTTCCTTCCTTTCGTCTCTTGCTTGATGCATGAATTTCAATTTTTTCCAAACAGTGGGAAAATTTAGCTTTTTTTGTAATAAAAATGGGATCGCAGAGCAATAAAATAAAACAAATGAGTAAATAAAACACAAAAGATACACAATGCAATAGAGACATAGATATACATGGTTCACCCAGTGTGGGATACGTCCATTAGATAAATTTCTAGGTCCTTCATTTATTATTATCCAACAAATGAAGGGATACAACCTACAACACACACGTTGTAACTTCATCTTCTTTCTCTCACAGTCTCCTCACTCAGAATACAATATTCACAATGATACATAGTCACAATACATTTCCCTCATAAAAGAGGGTTTCCTTCTAGGGAAAGAAACCCTAACATAACTTCTACCATTAGATCTGTGACCTTATAATGAATGGTCCAAATTTACTATGAAATTACAATATACATTTACAAGGAAATTTTTCTTTCGGGGGACTGCTTACCCCTGAACCCCGCAAGAGGGAAAATCCCCCCTACACTCCCCCGTGTAGAAGAGTGTACATTATTTCAGGGTGTAAAGTCTTCATGGGGTATAAACACGACTAAAAACAAAGACCTATGAATCAATAAAATAATCAGGCTCCACAACCAACAATATCCCACTTGGAGACTGATCTCAACAACTCCATCATTGGTGTATCTACTCGACTATGATCCTTCTTGGACCTGGAAAATTTCTCATATTCACCTTCTTGCTTGAACACCAACTGAAACTGAGCAGGAAATCAGTTTCACCCTGGTTAATCCCTTTCTGAACATGTCTGCAAGATTTTGGCTAGTGTGTATCTTTTCCAACTTCAAATGTCCATCTTCCAAGATAGATTGTATGAGGTGGTACTTGAGATGTATATGCTTAGTATTTGAATGGAAGGTTGATTTATTTTCAATATGAATGGCACTCTCACTGTCATAGTACAACCTGTTATTTTCCTGCTTCTTTCCCAATTCCTCCATAAACCTCTGTAACCAAATAATTTCTTTACTAGCCTCTATAGAAACAACATACTCTACTTTTTTTGTTGAAAGTGAGACAACCTTTTTCATTTTCAAAATCCAACTTACTGTTGTTCCACCTATAGTAAAAATATACCATGTGGTGCTCCTCCTGCTATCTTTATCACCTGCCATATCTGAATCAACATATCCTTGTAGAATAGTGTCTGAACCTCCAAAACATAATGCATGAGTAGCAATACCTCTCAAATACCTTAGAATCCACTTTACTTCATCCCAATTTTCTTTACTTGGATTGTTCGTATACCTGCTCACAACTCCCACTACATGTGCAATATCTGGTCTTGTGCAAACCATCGCATACATTAGGCTATCAATTTTTGATGAATAAGGGACCCTGGACATGTATTCTATCTCCTCATGTGTCTTGGGACACATTTCCTTAGTTAACTTGAAATGTCTATCCAAAGGTGTACTAACTAGTTTTGCATTTTGCATTCTAAACCTCTCCAACACCTTCTCTATGTATTGACCTTGAGACAATGTCAATTTGTGATTTTTCCTATCTCTTGTTATTCTCATACCAAGGATTTTCTTTGAGGCACCCAAATCCTTCATCGCAAATGAATTATCAAAATCTATACCATTCTTTTGTGCAAACCCCTTTACAACAAGTCTATCCTTGTACCACCTTTTTCCTCCATCTTCTTCCTTAAACTTGTAAACCCATTTATTCTGTAATTCTCTTTTTTTCTGCAAGAAACTGAACCAAATCCCAAGTCTGGTTATTTACAAGGGAATCCATTTCTTCTTTCATTCATTTCTCCCACTTCTTTTTAATGTCTACATGCATTGCATATTCATAACATTCTGGTTCACGAGAATCAGTCAACAATAAATAATACAATGAAGGAGAGTATCATTCAAGGGGTCTACTTAACCTGGTAGATATTCTAACAACAATTGCAGGAGCTTGAGGTACCTGTTTCTCCCATTGTTGTACAATTTTATTTTTTGGTACCTTTGGAATTTATTTTTCAGTGATCTCATCAAGCACTGTGTATTCTAGTTTTTATTTTTCTTGTTTCTTCCCTACAACTGATATCTGTACATGACCTTGTCATTGAATATGACATCTCTACTCCTAATGATTTTTTTATTTTCATAATCCCAAAAGAGATAACCAAAATCATTAACATCGTATCCAATAAAGGTACACTTCTTGGATTTTGCCTCAAGCTTTGTTGTATTTTCTTTATGCTTCACAACCGAAAGTCTTAAAAAAGGAATAGTTTACCTTTTTACCTGTCCATGCCTCCTCTAGAATTATACCATACAAAGAGCTTGAAGGTCCTCTATTTATTAAGTAAACAACAATATCTACAACATATTCCTAGAACTGTAAGGTCAAAACACCATGCAATATCAGACTCCTTGCATGCTCCATGATTTTCCTATTCATCCTTTCTGACACACGATTTTCTTGTGGTGTTCCAGGAACTATATTCTCTCTACAAATCCCATGGTATGAAAAGTAATCATCAAACTCCTTTCTATAATATTCACCTCCATTGTCTAACTTGAGACACTTCAACCTTTTTCTTGTCTCATTCTCAACCAAAGATTTCCATTTATTAAAAGTATCAAAAACATCAGATTTTTGTCGAATGCAATAAACTCAATTTTGTCTGTTGCATCATCAATAAAAGTATCATAATAATGGGATACAACAAGAGATGATACATGAGTTGGTACCCATACAGCTGTATGCACAAGCTCTAACCTTTCACTCTTCTTTTCTTTTCCGACTGTAATAAATCTAACTCACTTTTGTTTTCCATAAACACAATGCTCACAGAAATCCAAATCAATTTGTTTAAGATTTGGTAACAAATTTATTTTGTGAAGTATATGCATTCCCTTATCACTCATGTGTCCAAGTCTATGATTTCACAATGTTGTATTCACTCCTATAGAAGCTAAAGAGATAAAAGAGTCAGTATTACCAGTACATAAATACAATGTACCTACATTCTCTCCTTTTGCTATCACCAATGATCCTTTGGTGAAATTCCACACCTTATCTGTAAATATGGGTATACAACCTTCACTTGCAAATTTCCCTATTGAAATTATATTTTTCCTTAGATCTGGAACATGTCTTACCTCTTTCAACAACCATTGGTTTCCATTCCTTTACTTTATTTTTACCTTTCCCATTCCAACAATTTTGCATGGTGCATAATCAACCAAATGAACCTGTCCAAAATCACCTTGTACATAATCTAGAAAATGTTTTCTATGGGGTGTGACATGAAATGAAGCCCTTGAATCTACTACCCAAGACTCAGAAATATTATCTACAGAAAGAATCAAAGCATCTTGTAACACATCACTTCTTACATTTGCTTCTTGATTTTTCTCCTATTGTCCATCTCTTTCTTTCTTTGGAGCTCTACAGTCTTTATTCAAATATCCTTTCTTTCCACAATTCCAACACTCTATCTTTCCCAGTTTGGATTTCGATCTTCCCTTCCTATAATTCCCACAATTCCTCGAGCCCTTTCCTCTATCCTTTTTTCTTCTCCTTCTCTCCATGTTTAACGCATTACCTGATGTCTCACCTATGCTTTTCCATTGCATTTCCTCGCTAAGGATAACACCAACATCATCATCAAATTTTAGAGTGTTCAAACCAGAGACAGAGTTACTTACCGCCATGTCCAAACCATTCCAACTTTCTGGCAATGAGCACAAGATTAGAAGATCCCTAAGCTCATCATCAAAGTCCACTTTTACATAATTTAGATGATTAGTAACCATATTAAATTCATTTAAATGATCTGCAATAGACCCACCTTATGACATCTTCATATTAAATAATATCTTCATTATAAATACCTTATTGGACGTCGAGGTTGTTTCATACAGTTTATCCAATGCATCCATGATCTTCTTCGTTGTCTTTTCTTTCGAAATATTTAAATGTACCGACGTTGTCAGGCTCAGTCGTATCGTTCCTAGTGCCTTTCTGTCAAGAACCTCCCATTCCTCATCCTTCATGGTCGTCGTCTTATTTTCTATTCCAGCCAATGGTAGGAATATATCCTTCTGATATAAATAATCTTCCATCTACATCTTTCATAATTGGTAGTATTGGCTGTTAAATTTCTTGACCCTAAACTTTCCATCTTCCGCCATTACTCCCACTCGAACCAAGAACCCTATTTTCCTATGAATTACCTTTCACTATGATACTATTTGTTAGAAAAACAGGACCGTGGAGCAATAAAATAAAAAAAAATGCAGAAATAAAACACATAAGATACACAATACAATAGATAGGCAGATATACATGGTTCAACAAGTGTGGGCTACTTCCACCAGATAAATTTCTAGGTACTTCCTTTATTATTATCCAACAAATGAATGGACACAACCTACATCACACCCGTTGTAACTTTCTCTTCTTTCTCTCACAGTCTCCTCACTCAGAATACAATATTTGCAATGATACATAGCCATAATAAATTTCCCTCATAAAAGAGGGTTTCCTTCTAGGGAAAAAAACCCTAACATAACTTATACTGTCAGATTTGCGACCTTATAATGAACGGTCCAGATTTACTATGAAATTACAATATACATTTACAAGGAAATGTTTCCTTTGGGGCTTCGCCCCAGAACCCCTGTCGCCCCCCCCCCTTTCCCCCGAACCCCCCAATCGGGGGGATGCCCCCCCTGGACCCCTCAGGAGGGGAAAACCCCCTGCACTCCCCCACGTGGAGGAGTGTAGATTCTTCTGAGGTGTAAAGTCTTAATGGGGTATAAACACGACTTAAAATAAAGGCCTCTTAATCAGAAATATAATCAAGATCCACAACCAACATTTTTAGTACGTCGCAACCATGCCTCTCTGATGAAAAAATGTCTAGGTAATGTCCTTGTTTTTTCATAACTTAAGTTTCACCCAATTAAAATTTAAAATTGAGTGAAATTTTAAGTGGAAAAAAAATAAAAATTCACAGTGCATTCAAAGCGCTTGACTCACACCGCCTACGATGTGACCTGTAAATTTATAAGGCATACCGCGTACCTTTTTACCTTTCTAGGTGGTGTATTGGTAAATATAAATGCATCGGTGCGTCCATTTAACGATGCACCAAAGAAAATCATATAACTGGTGGGGTCATGTGTCAAAGTACAAATAATACACCAGGTCGTTAAAGTACATGGCGCACCACCCTTATTAGATATATTTTTACGCAGTGCATTGGTAAACATGTGCATTGGGATGTTCATGTTTACCAAATGCACCACTGAGAAATGTAACATTGTGTTACGGTGCACCCTGTAAATGTTTTGGTGGCATCGTATGTGTAACACCCCAAGGCTGAGCCCCTGTTGAATTTAAACTGGTGAGCCAAGTATTTATAAGCTGGAAGACTTAAATGTGTTTACTAGGCCGAAGACCCTAGATGATAAGGCCAATGAGCCTGATTTTGTATATGTAAATACACACATCATTAATAAAATTACACCGCTACATGTAGACTGACCATGAAGAAAGAGTTATGGGGGACTAAGCTCCACTAGGTAGGGTAAGGGAATGGGCTAAGTGTTGAGGAATAGGGGCTAAGCTAGAGGGCTTACCTCTAAAGGGATAATATTATATTTTTATTTCCAAAAGGCTAAGGTTGAAATAATCTGTGTTGTCCTAAGTTCCTGGGGAAAGGGAATGAGTGTTAAGTGGAGATCATGTAGCTTCAGGAAGACATGTGTGAACCTGGGTGCATGCAAATTATAGCTGGGAAATATAGCTTGTTGGGGGTTCTCTGGCCATTCTCACGACCATCTCCATTCTTGTTGTAAGTCTTCCATACTCCCCACTGATTCACACATTGAGCCATTGCCTTCATTGTCGACCCCTGCATCATTCACACACCCCTGGAACCTACATGCATTTTGAGCTACCCCATACTTTTCATGTGAAGCACAACACACCTGTACTTTTCCTGAGCCATATTGTGCCTTAACGGTTTTCTTTCACTACCAAAACAGTTCTTTGAATGAGCATGGCTTGCTGCCATCATATGATATGTACCGATCTTGTTGTTTCCATAACCCTTACTTTAATTGACTTAGGAGTTGGACTGAAGAAGCAGGTTGCCAGGCCTGTGGGTTTGAGGAGACGGGTTGTCCAGCCCGTGGACTAAAGAAGCATGTTTTCAGGCCTATAACAAATCTCTCCAGGTGAGAAAGGTTGTTGGGAAGGTTATTTTCCCAGAGGGAGCCCAACAACAACTATAGTTCTATGAGAATTCATGTCTGGCCTATTGTTGAAGCCCTAGAAGGGAAGTGGGGCAGCCGAAGGACTATTGAGTAGAGAAGGGGCACACTTCCTAGGGTGGGATAGGCATGTGGGGAATGAGAGGTTGTAGGATGTTAGTGTGAGATAGCTCCTGGGAGAAAATCCTTTCGGTTGATCTGTGTGACTATCCTATTGTCCTTTCCAAGCCTAGGAATCCCTTTTTCGGTGGAGTTTAGTCCCAGCTCAGGGGTGACCCACTGCTGAGCGTGATGAGAAACATGGTCTAAGGATGTGAGGTTCATGGGAGGTATGCATGCAGTTGGTGGCCATATATTAAAATATAAGTACCAAATATTTTTTCTATGTATGATGTGTATATATAAATCAAGTTATAATGTTGTTAGAATTGCCTATGTATAATGCATGTATGTTTTAATGTTACTTCTGCATGAATAATGGCATGAACAAAATTCTATAGCTGTTAATTGNTATATATATATATATATATATATATATATATATATATATATATATATATATATATATATATATATGATATCAGAATTTTATTTGGAGTAGCATGGCCCAGACTGGTGGTCGAGGGTGTTACGAAATGGTATCAGAGCAAGGAGAGACGTCTAGGAAGTGACGTTGCCCATCCTGTTGGTGGATGAGGACGTTATAAAATGGTATCAGAGAAGAAAATAAAATATATAGTCGATATTGTAGAATTTCCCGACACAGATTGGTGGTTAGGGATGTTACAAAATGGTATTAAAGCCATGGTTTCAACATTGAGCCTGGATGGGCCATGTTAGTGGAAGTTGAAGAAAAAGTTTCTGAAAATAATTTTTGTCGAAATGGACAAAATTGAAGTTCAAAGCCCATTGTTTCTACACGGAACTTGGATGGGCCACCAACGATAAATTCAGAGTAAAAATTCCAGAGAATTTTGATGTACAGAGTGTCGAAAGGGCGTTGAGAGAACACTTGGATTGTCTTTGGCAGCACATGAGGTGTAACAGTTTAAGAAATGGCCACAGGGAAAGAAACCACAACATCTGTGGTGATTGGGTCGTAGGATATGTTCGGGAGAAGGAGGATCCTTCACAACTGTCATATTTGGAGAAAGGTGCATGGATTTTAACCTCCAATTCATTCAAACTTCGCAACTTCTATGAAAGTTATGGGTTATAAGAGCAAGAGGGGATGAAGCCTGAAGTTTCAAAGACCCGGAGAGGATCTGCACCATAGATCCGGGGAGAAGTCTTTACCGTTGGAATGTGCTAGTATGAAAAGTCCAGAAGTCGAGGAATAGAAGCATCATGACATGATGACGCCGCTAGTGGTGACGTGGAAATTTCCTAGACATGCCATGTTCCACCACCTTAATTGTTGACAGTTGTACTATGTGGACCTGGAAAGTAAAGTAGTTTGGAGCTTGGGAGATTTGAGGAATGCAAGTGTAAAATATTCTGAACCCCAAAGGCCCAAAGTGCCGAAGTGACATGGCCTCCTGACGTCACCAAGGATGACGTGGACACATGGGGTGTGTGCCACATGTCAGTGAGTTAAGACCCTTTTGATGATTGAAATTCCAGTTAGAACGTGACATGTGTCACCCGTCTAATATGGCCACGTGTCCTCTTCTAATATTTCGCCACATAGCCCTCCTCTCGAGCATGGATGGTGGAGCCCCCGATGGTCACAGTGGATGTGTGGTGCCAGATCGTGAAGTTCAGAGGCTTGACACTCTGGAAGAAATGGTTCATTTTGGAATGGAAGGAAGAAATTTCCGAAGTTTCATAGCGCCAAAGTAACGTGACGTAATGACTTCACCGAGGGTGACATGGAAGTATTCTAAGATTGCAATTATGGAGTTTTGGGATGTGAAAAGGTGAAATCCTATGAATTCCTAGAGCCCCAAAGGTCCGAAGTTCCAAAGCCTGAAACCCAAAGTTCCATAGCAAGTATCAACAGTTGGATGATGGGAAGTCGTGGATCATTGATCCACCCCACTTCGCGAGTTCGCCAATTCAACACTCCGAGAGATGTGTTGGGAAGTTCTTTGAAAACCGCCAAAGTCAGATTCCTTGAAGCTCTGATCCACCTTAGATATGAGCAAGAAATGTGGACCGTAGATCGACCATTATTCACGCATTTGTCAGTTCATTGTTCTGTGATGTTTGGGACATGTGGAAAAGGGGAAACCTACGAAGATCTAGAGCCCAAAGTTTCAATGCTCTAGATAATCACCCAAATCATTAGCATCGGGTCACAACCGTGGTCACATGCGAACCAAGGGATGAAGAAAAGGATCTAGCACCCATAAATTATGGAAGAACAGAGCTGGGATTAGAGATAGAAGCCTGAGAGGTTATTGATCGAACAAGACCTGTTGAAATTGGAGTCAGATATTATTTTGTTGAACCATATTGGTTTATGTATTCTTGAAAACTATTAAGTCTAATAGCTTGACAAAAATTCAGTTGACTACACATTTTGCAAAATTAACAATTTTCAGAACCGAACCAAATTGTCACATAGTGCACTGATCCAAAAAATATAGGTTTTACTGACAAATTACAAGTTACGTTTAATGTAATTTGTGCATCGGATCGACAAGAATGAGAAACACATAAAACTCTATAACTTGTTGTGGAATAATAATTATGACTTTTACTTGATGTTCATCAGTGATTAAAGAGTTCAGCCATCATAAACCATGTTGCAAAATAAGAGAAGACAAAATCCAAGGATTGATGATCTCTTCGATCAGTTGAAGGATGCAAGGATATTTTCAAAGATAGAACCCAGGTCAGGATACCATCAAGTAAGGATCAGGGATGAAGACATCAACAAGACTGCCTTTAGGACAAGGTATGGTCATTATGAGTTCAAAGTGGTTCCATTTGGGTTATCAAATGCACCAGTTGTGTTCATGTGCCTAATGAATGGTGTTTTCCGAGAATATTTGGACAATTTTGTCGTTGTCTTTTTAGATGAAATCTTTGTATATTCCAAGTTGGAAGAAGATCATGAGAATCATTTGGGGATGGTGTTGCAAGTGCTAAGAGAGCATCAACTGTATGCCAAATTGAGCAAGTGTTGATTTTATCAAAACATAATTCACTATTTGGGACATATTATATCTGAAGATGGGATATCAGTGGATCCTGAGAATATAGAAGCCATTAGAGGGTGGAAAACACCTAAGAATGTGACATAAGTCAGATCCTTCATGGGTCTAGAGGGATACTACATAAGGTTCATTGCAGGGTTTTCAAGAATAGCTCATCCCATCACTTCCTTGCAAAGGAAGGGAAAGAAGTTTCAATGCACAACAAAATGGGAAATGAGCTTCCAACCATTGAAGAAGATGTTAAATAGTGCTCCAATTCTGTGGATTGTTGATCCAAATGAATATTTCTGGGTTTGCATAGATGCATGCAAAGAAGGACTTGGAGGAGTCCTTAGTCATAACAGATTTGTAATATGTTTTGAGTCCATAAAATTGAAAGAGCATGAAAGACTCTATGCCACTCATGATTTGGAGTTGGCATCCATAGCGCATGCTTTGAGGAAGTGGAGGAACTACCTCATGGGATAGAGGTTTGAGATAAGGATAGACCATAATGGTCTGAAGTAATTGTTTGATCAACCTACTTTGAATTCTAGGAAAAGAAGATTGTTGGAATTCCTCTGTGAATATGAATTTGATATCAAACACATCAAAGGAAAGGAGAACAAAGTGGTTGATTCACTCAGTAGGAGAGTGCATGAAATTCATGTTACAACCATTAGCATGTATCAGACGGATCTTAAAGGAATAATTTTTGAGACTACAAAAGTTGATTTGCAGTACATGGAGTTGGTAACAAAATTACAACAAGGTAAAATGCAACAGAAAGTTGAGGATTATTAATTGGGAATTGATGGAATTCTCTTGTATAGAAATATAGTTTATGTACCCAATTCTCCTGAATTGAGGAGTGCAATTTTAAAAGAAATGCACAATGTACCATATGTAGGATACCTAGAATATCAGAAAACAGTTTCAATAGTCAAGAGACAATATTATTGGCAGGAATGAAGTGTCAAAAGGTATAGTGTCAAAGGAATGAAGAGGTATATTGTTGATTTTATTTCCAAATGCTTGGAGTGTCAAAAGGTTAAGGATAAGCATACACACCCAACTGGTTTTCTACAACCATTACCCATTACTGAGTGGAAATGGGAAGTTGCAAAAATGGATTTCTTCATAGGATTTCCCAAAACAAGCAAGAAACATGATCCTATCATGGTGGTGGTGTACAAGCTTACTAAAGTTGTCCAAATGGTTAGGCCAAAGTTGCTCAAGGAAATGGAAGAGAAAATGCTGAAGATTAAAAAGAATTTGAAGGTTTCCCAAGCCAGGCAGAAAATCTATGCTGATAAGAACATAACTCACAAGGAATTTAAAGTAGGGGATCATGTATTCTTGAAAGTGAAGGCCAACAAAAGTTCCCTAAAGATGGGAAACTATTCCAAGTTGGCAGCCAGATATTGTGGGTTGTTTGAAATCCTAGAGAGGATTGGTCCAATAGCTTATATTCTTCCATTTCTTGCATCTATGCCTATACATAATGTATTTAATATGTCATTGATTAAGAAATATATACCTAATGCTAATCATGTTATTGATTGGAATGTGCTTTAGGTGGAGCAAGAAAGCGCTTTTTAGGTGCATAGGGTGTGCATGCTGGACTGAAAAAGAAAGCAACTCTGGAATCGAGACATAGGGATTGTAAAAGTCCAGTGGGCCTGGTACAGTCATGAGGACGCAACATGGGCGAATGAAGATGTTATGCGGGCAGTGTACCCACATATTTTTGAACATTTTGGAAATCTTGTTGGTTGTGTAAATAAGTTGTACTGAGGACAGTGAAAAAAATAAGGGGAGGGGATTGTAACACCCCAAGGCCGAGCCCCTGCTGAATTGTAATTATGTTTATAATTTGGTGATACAAGTGTTTATAAGCTGGAAGACTTATGTGTTTATTAGGCCAAAGAACCTATATGATAAGGCCAATAAGCCTGATTTGTATATGTAAATACACACATCATTAATAAAATTACACCACTACATGTAGACTGACCACGAAGAAAGAGTTACGGGGGACTAAGCTCCACTAGGTAGGGTAAGGGAAGGGGATAAGTGTATAGGAATAGGGGATAAGCTAGAGGGCTTACCTCTAAAGGGATAATATTATATTATTATTTCCAAAAGGCTAAGGTTGACATAATTTGTGTTTTCCTAAGTTCTGAGGGAAAGAGAATGAGTGTTAAGTGGAGCTCATGCAGCTTCAGGAAGACATGTGTAAACTTGGGTGCATGACGTTTATACCTGGGAAAGCCATATCATTGGGGGTTCTCTTTCCATTCTTGCAACCGTCTCGATTCTCGCAAGTCTTCCATACTCCCCATGGATTCACGCATTGAGCCATTTCCTTCATCATCGACCCCTGCATCATTCACACACCCCTGGAACCTGCAGGCATTTTGAGCTACCCCATACTTTTCTTGTGAAGCACAACACACATGTACTTTGCCTAAGCCGTAACGTGCCTTAATGGTTTTTTTTCACTGCCAACACAGTTCTCTGACTGAGTGTCTCTTGTTTCCATCATCCAATCTATACCGAGCTTATTGTTTCCCTTGAATTGACATAGGAGTTGGACTGAAGAAGTAGGTTGTCAGGCTTGTGGGTTTGAGGAGGTGGGTTGTCAGGCCCATGGATTGAAGAAGCAAGTTGTCATGTCTATAAAAAATCTCTCCAAGTGAGAGAGGTTGTTGGGAAAGTGATTTTCCAAGAGGGAGCCCAACGATAGCTATAGTGCTCTGAGAATTCCTATCCAGCCTATTGTTGAAGCCCCAGAAGGGAAGCAGGAAAGCCGAAAGACTATTCAGCAGAGAAGGGGCACACTTCTTGGGGTAGGACAAGAATGTGGGGAATGAGAGGTTGTAGGTTATTAGTGTGAGCTGGCTCCTGAGAGAAAATCCTTCTATTTTATCTGTGTGACTTTCATGTTGTCCTTGCCAAGCCTAGAAACCCCTTGCCCAGTGGAGTTTAGCTCCAACTCGGGGATGACCCACTGCTGAGCATGATGAGAAACATGGTCTAAGGTTGGGGGGTTCATGGGAGGTATGTACACAGTTGGTGGCCATCTATTAAAATATAAGTACCAAATCTTTGTTCTCTGTATGATGTGTATCTTTAAATCAAGTTATAATGTTGTTAAAGTTGTCTGTGTATAATGCCTGCATGTTTTAATGTTATTTCTGCATGAATAGTGGCATGAAAAAAATTCTATAACTGTTCATTTTCATTAGATAGATATGTATATAAATATATATGGTATCAGAACGTTATTTGGAGTAGCATGGACTAACCTGGTGGCCAAGGGTGTTAGGAAATGGTATCAGAACAAGGAGAGACATCCATGAAGTGATGTTTCCCGACCTCTTGGTGGTTGGGGACGTTAAAAAATGGTATCAGAGAAGAAAAGAAAATATACAGTCAATATTGTAGCATTTCCCATCATAGTTTGGTGGTGTTACAGTACGCAGTGTGATAGGGATGGCTGGAATGCATCGTAAAAAGTTTCATACTCAAAAATTTGCAAAATTTTATGTGATGGTGCGTCGATGTTCGTTACACGCACCAGTTCATGTAGTGAAGGTATACACACCACTTTTTTTCTAATTTCTAAATAATTGTTTACATGCGTTAATATTTTAATTTGTTTTTTGGTTTAAGTGGTGCGTAGGATAAATGTAATGCGCCAGGGTGTATATGTTGTATTGTAGCGCCCCGGTGTGATATCGTTTTCCAATGCACCAAATAACATAGTAGAACATATTTTTTTCCATGTCTTAATTTACAACGATGCACCATGAACAATGATCACAATATATATATGCACCACCGGTGGTGCGTGACTATTTTTCGGGTGCACTGGTAATGCAATTAACTTATTTTTTGAAGGAAGTTATTTTTCTGTATTTATAGATAAATTTACCATTTAGTAGATTTTATTTAATTTTTTATGTATGAGTGAGGTCGATGTATTTCATATGTTAACCATGCAGAGACGTGAGTGGAGAGAGAAACAACAGTAGCGGGAGAAGAGGGTGGACCTGTACAATGTTGTACGGGAATGGAAGGCGAGGGAGAGGAAGAGGGATTTGTACCCTCACCCTATTACTACAATGACTCATGTTATCTTGAAGGATGTAGGCCTCCTTAAGTACTATGAGAAGTTTACATCCCTTAAGGGCCACTTCGAGTTGTTGGTGCATCTGATATGTCGATGGAATGTCTATCGACAAGATTTCTGTGTGGGTCTGGATCAATGGTACCATCCCACTGAGGAGGATATTTACTTTATCATTGGGCTATCCAGGAGAGGGGAGGATTTTCCCTAGTTCCTAGACGTCCCAGTAGGTGTTGTAGATGAGAGTCAACTAATTTAATATCAATGATATATTGGGGATGGTGTACTATCC
Organism: Picea engelmannii; assembly: GCA_009831015.1. Classification (NCBI taxonomy): domain Eukaryota; kingdom Viridiplantae; phylum Streptophyta; class Pinopsida; order Pinales; family Pinaceae; genus Picea; species Picea engelmannii. The sequence goes on along the minus strand of ML829911.1, from coordinate 35,029 downwards.
CCAGTTGATTTTCAGGTGTCTGGTGGACAACTGAAAATCGCCTTTTTTGGTACAGAGGAAGTTAGGTGCCTCTCATTGTTAGTGACTACCATATCCCACTTTACCAATGATGGGAAACACATTATCTTCCCTCTTTTGTATTATGTTGATTCATTAGTACAAAGGCCATGATGTATCAAATGGTATGCCATTTTTTGCGGCAATTTTGTATAGTGCTAGACAAATGTCATGCTATAATACGTGGGAAGTATAACTTCCCTTTTCCTTCAGAGTTGTTTTGCTTATTTTTTGATAGGTTTCCAGAGATGAGGACGAATTTTGTCCATCAGCCTGCTAGGCTGAGGACTCATGTGCAGATGCGCATGGGGGTGGAGATGATGCCTAAAAGGGGCCAGCCGAAGTTTCTGGCTAGGATTTCGCTAGACACACTGGGGCTACTAGGCAGTGCGGTAGATCCCATGTTTGTCATGGTGTCATGTCCTGACATGGATTTGGATCGGTGAGGATTTATGAACATCCTCTTCACACCAGATGAGCCACTAGATGATAGAGGTAATATTATTGTCTTGTTTAAATTAATACAGTTTCATTTTATTGTGTTATTTAATTAGAATAAAATTAATTCTAACACGTTCTTTAACTTGTTTTATTAAATTGTTTAATGAATTAACTGTGTAATTATTGTTGCGTACTATATATTTTGGAGATATTGGTACTTTCATTGGGAATGTGGCTCCTCCCTTAGAATATGTTGATGATGATATGATCCCTGAGGCCATGGGGAGTCAGGGTCCCTGGGTGCAGATACCTAGCGACATGCGTCGTAGGCCTAATATCAGATTTAGGTTGGAGTTGTGCGACCAAATATCTGCACTTTTGAATAAGGTGGGAGTCCTCCTTGCCCTGATGCGAGACATCAGGGTAGATCCTATTCTTTTGGAGGTTTTGAGGGATATGCCATTTGATTTGATTCCTCTTATGCATCATATCGTCGGAGCTGGAAGGATACTAACAGTGAGGAGGGCTCTCGATGATAGGCACAACTCTTCTTCCAATACAAATTGTTCATCCAGTACCCCATCGATTGATGAGGGTGGTTGTGATCATCCTTCACCTCACCCAGGTCATGAGGAGGCAACACAATTTCCTCCTCCTCCTCTTTCACCTCACCTAGATGAGTATGCTGGACCTATTCTGCATCCTCTTCTTTCAACTCACCTAGATGAGCATGCCAAACCTACTCACCATCCATCATATTCCACTACAGGCTAGGCCTCCACTACTATTGTAGATATGCAAATTATCCCACCGGATGGAGCAGATATGTTATAGCAGTTATTTGACTTGACCATAATATATATATATATATATATATATATGGTGTTTTTTTTCTATTGATCATGTTGATGATGTACTTAATTTATATTTTGATGTTGATGAGTATATTGTTAGGTCATGTTAGATATGTTTGTTAAATGTTCTTGATAGATGTGTATGTTATAAAAAAATTCATTAGATGTGCATTTTTCCTGTTGATCATGATAATATACTTAATTAATTTATATGTTGATGTTGATGTTGATGTGTACATTGTTAGGTCATGTTAGATATGTTTAATGTTAAATGTGCTTGATAGATGTGTATGTTAAATGATTCTTTTTAGATGTGTGTGATGATGATGTTAGAAAATGATTGTATTTTGTTAGATGTGATCACAATGATGATGACCAGTTAAATTATTAGATATGTGTGATAGCTAATTAATGACATTTATATGTGCTAGAGGTATATATAATTAGATGATGTTAGCTAGAGAATATAAATGTGTATTTTAGATGCTTATATTTGTTATAAGATGGCTATCATCATCATATTTATTTTTATAAATTACAAAGTTCAATATGGTTGAAACTATAATTATAAAATCGAAACTATAATTGCATAGATAGTTCATTATACATATTTGTTCTAACTAAAAAAAAAATCAAAAAAGAAATTACATATGAATACATATTATTTTTCAATGTACTAATTACTCTTTTTGAATAGACTCTTCTACACTAAAAATTGTTATTATTAAAAGTTATGATCTCCAATGATAAGCATTCTATTGGCTTTAAAATTTTATAGATGCAAATATTCCTATTGTAATTTTTATCATTATTTCGTAAGTTGATTGCTATCAAATTTTAAATCACTTCATTAATTGTTGTTTTACTCAACATTGGGGGTATAATTTTATAAATATTTTCAAAATAAATGATAAAAGTATGTAAACTAACAAACACTACTTTAGTTAAAAACAAAATTATCACAAAATCATGTTATAAATTTAATTTTTTAATTATAAACCACATTTTTTGTTAATTTTACCTTTAAATATACAAAATAAATGATCAAATGGTCATGTTATTTCAACCTCGACAATTGGTAGTGATGCACAGTGGAGCAACGTCATAGGGAAGACACATATAAATAAGGCATCTTCACACCCAATATAACTTTGTTTTCCAAAGAAAGATCTTCTTTCTTCAAAATCCATGGGACATCACCTTCTTTGAAAGACCAACAGGGACCAACCTCTCCTTTACTTTCTTGTCTTGGCCAATATTTATTTTTAGTTTTTGAAGAAATAATATCTCTCCTCACATCCAATGTGTCACATTCTTTCAATGATATGTGCCTCCATAAAGAAGATGTAACATTTTTAAATATATGCATGGGATATAGTAAGTGGGCAATCTTAAGATGCTCCCAATAGGAGAGCTCATAAAAGATTGATTTAATTTTCATCCCAATGGGAAATTTCTCAACATAGGTGTCAAAGAATTATGGATCATCGAACATAGGATCCCCATTTGAATTGAACAATTTTGTAACCTCCTTCTCCTTCTCTCTCTCATATGCTCTAAGCCATTATGTTGGTGTCATTATTACAGGCCTTTGGGTTCTCTCTGGTTTACCATTGAAATAAGATGTTGCTCTTCTATAAGGGTGTTCTTCTGGGAGGAATAACCTCGAGTAGTCCTACACTAGCTTTCATAGGTGGTTGGACCACCTATCCTTCAGAGAAGGTCCACAACATTTACATCCATGATAGCCTTTACTTACAAGACTTGTGAAATTATTTTATACATAACACGTTAGCATTTAAGAATAGAATGTCAATCACAACGAATTAAATATGAAAATAAATATTATTATGTATATAAAAAAATCAATAAACATGTTAATTACCAGAGAAAACCCCTAATCTTGGATAATCATGTGTGGTGTAAGAACATATGCCATACAACATAAAACTCCTCTCTGTTGTGATGGGTCTTGATACATTGTATACATGTATCCCTTCCCATAATTCCTTCAATTCATCTACCAATGGTTGTAGGTAGACATCCATATTCTTCACTTGTCTTCTACCAGGGACTATAACAGTCAACATAAGATGTTCATTCTTCACGAACAACCATGGGGGGATATTGTTATTGATCACTACTACATGCTAGATAGAATAATTGGTGTTTTGGAGGGAATATGGGTCCACGCCATCCATTGCTATGTTGAGCCGTCGACTTCATACTTCATCTTTGAATTTTTCCGGCCATGTATTCTCTATATACTTCATGGCCATTGAATATGTTGGGATTCTCATAACTCTCGACTCACTTCTGTGCGAGGCATTCCATCCCTGCAACATAGATAATTCTTTGCAATGAAATAGCCTTTGAATCCTTGGGATTATAGGCATGTGCCTCAATATCTTATGAGGAGGACCATGTGATTTACCATTTTTATTTGATTTAAGGTACCTATCATGCCCATATTTAGGACATATCTCTTTGTATGCATATTATACTTTATATAGATACAATCATTTGGACATGCATGATATGATATATACTCAACACCCAATATTTTCAACAACTACTTTGCCAATTCGCAGCTACGAGTCAAAACATTATCACTAGGAAGAATGTTATCTTTCAATATCCTATAGTTAGTGGGAGATAGAAATGTAAAAGGTCATCTAACGTTTATAAAAGCAACCATTTCGAATGTTGAATGTGTGAGAAGATTTCTGAAAATTAATATAAGGCACTTGTTGGTCAATTACCTCAATATTGTTGAGAAACATGCGTTTTACATGCCAAACTTTGTTTTCACATTGTACAGTAACATTGTTGTCCCAAGATGGGTAGACTTTGACCGGGCACTAGGTCCAAAGAGGGAGGTGGTGGAAGAAGATTTTAGGATTTTGAAAATGGTATCACTGATATGAGCAGCATCCCCTAACTCATCGTTCTAGAATGTGTATAACAACATTGTCTCCATGGAACTTGTATCATGTAAGTAATCATCCATACCAACCTATTTTTTATTGTCTCCATTGCCAACTTCTGAAGAACTACTATTGTTGTATTCATTCCTAATTGGTGAATCTGGATGTAGTGAGAATTGAATAGGTGGTTGATTCAACCATTCTTGGTAAGCTTCCTCACCGAGTTGTTTTCTCATTGCATCCTTCTCTTGGGTTGACATTGTTATGGGGTGCAATGAAATATGGTAGGTAGGTATTTCATCATCAAAAGAATCATATTTTCAAAAATATTGAACATTAGTACATCGATGATATTAGTAAGCACAATGTAATAATTTGTTTGTTCAAATTACATTATACCAAACAATTATTACCATTGTCGACCCAGGATTGTGGTTGGAAGATGGAATGTCACAAATGGCAGGGTAAAGTGACTATCCATTTTCATCTACCAACTAGTTGTGGTATGTTGCTCCTAATAATACCTTCCAATGTTTTTGAACCGGTACTGGAATAGTTTTTGCATATGAATGATATTCTAAATCAAGATCCTGCAAATTTGGATATATTTTTATTCAGATTGATATGGATAAAAAAAATCAATGAGATAATCTAAACATAAATAAAATAAGTCAAACTTACTGAAGATGGAAAGGGAGAACTTCATGATGGACTAGTTTGAGAAATATGGAATGTGATGGAATTTGAAGAATTGACCATTTGATCATATAATAAGGTTTTCTCTCTACATTTCAACAAAATTAGCAATAAACTTTCCTATACATATCTAAAATAAATTTCTAGGACCATACCACAATTTGAGTTTGAATATAGTTTCGAAACCATTTTTTAAGAATAAGGCGACATAAAACGTAAAATGTATACTGAAGTATTATAAGTCATGTGAATTCATCCTAAAAGATAATTTGAGATGAATATACTATTTTATGTGCAAATAAAAGTTCAAATAACTTCAAAATCATCCTGGTGTGCTTATAAACCACAAAGGCATCGATGTGCATATTAATAATAAGCATCAGTGCGTTGAAAAATTAACCACGGTGTGTTTCGAGATATTGTTAATAAAAAAAAAAATATGTCCCAGGTGTGTCAATTAATATGGGTGCACCAGTGCATATTATAATATGGCCACACTGGTGCATCTTACATAAACGCATTGTCGTGCCAAAAAATTAAAAAAATATGTGATTTTTTTAAACAATTAAAAAATTAGAGGGTATCGAATTTCATAAAGTCATTTAAATACTAAAAATCCATTCATTATTTCATTATTTTGAAAAATTTTGCAAGGGAGAGACTTGCAAGAGAGACATATGGAGGAACACTGTGGAGGAGCAGAATACTTTGGAACCACAATATTATTCAAAATATGAGAATTTGAAGGGTATGCTCATTCACTCTAAACCCTTTTCATAATGTTTTTTTTAATATTAAGAAGGTATTCAATATTTTCATTATTTTATCAAAATTTACAGGAGACAGATTTGGAAGAGAGATATATAGAGGATCATTGTGGAGTACAAGAATACTTTGAAACAACAAAAATATTCAAAAAATCAGGATTTGAAGGGTGTGGTTATTTACTCAAAAACCTACATTTAGAAAAAAAAATTAAAAATTAAAAATAATAAATAAATAAATTCATACTTACCTTAAACCCTTGGTTTTTTTTGGCTTACGTGAATGAAAAATTTCACCCTAGGGTTTAACTCCCTCTATCACTTTAGAATTAAGGTTTTTTATTTTAGGTATTTTAGATATAAAGGGTTTGTTTTTCTATATATAAGTGCTTGGCATATTATGCAAAGGGACCACTTATTGCATCGGATTTCAAACGCAGTGAGCCCTCTGTTTTTTTTTTTTTTTTTAACTAGTTTCTGATTTGACATTTTTTTTAAATTTTTTTCCTATTTTCCGTTGCCCCATTTCGACAGAAACACACTGATGCATTTTTGTCTAAGGAGCAAAGATAAAGCCATAATTTTTTTCTTTTTAAATTTAAAAAATATGGTGCATAAAAAAAATATTATTGATCTTTTCTCATCTAAACAACACAAAAAATGTTGTCACATAATATTTTTTATTTAAATTTTTTTTCTTTTCATCAGTGTGTATTTTTTTTATTGTTTGTTTTTTATGAATGTTTAATTTTTTTGCTATGTTTTTGTTTTCTACTGTAGTCATTGTGATGTCTTCTATATATATCACACTATTGTAATTCACAATATTTTAAAAAAGAAATTAAAATGTTCGGTGTTTTTTGTTGTGTGGAACACACCGGCGCATTTTATGTAATAAACACATTGGTTCTTTGTATATAAAAATGCTCCGGTTACAAAGATTTTTTTTCACTAAAAATTATGTGATTTATTTATAAAATATATTTAATAATTTTTGTATTGAATTGTATAGATTGTATATTGATAAAAATATGAGTGAGAAGAGTTCAAATAAGAAAACTTATGGTCAACACAATCATGACACATCCGAAAAAACAAAAAAGGCAGGTTCTCTTTAAATTCTATACAAAATTAATATAGTTTAACTATATGTAAGTTTAACTAATATGTATTGGTTAGTGTGTATCATGCAGGGCCACAAAATGAGGAAACTCGATAAGATTATTTATGATCTAAGTAAAGAAGAGCGTAAAATCTAGATGGAAAAATTGCATAGGGATGAATCAGGTAAATGAAAAAATACTATTTGGTATAACTTTTATTTTTAATTTTCATTAATAATATACTTAGGAATATTAGATGGCATGTTTCAAACAATGTATTAATTCACATACGTTTAATGTTCTACATGCACCAACAATTAGGGAATAGAATGTCATTATAACAAAAAAAAATTAATTAATATAGAAGATGTAAATGATGATGAATTGGTCCTTAGCTCATCTGGAGTGGTATTGGAGATTAATCAAAGGGGGAATTTTTTTTACAGAACTATGAGGGATATAGTGGAACAGACGTATAGACATGCTTTCCACTTACAATATAAAAATCAATCCAATGATTCCAAGAACCGGGTCATATTTAAACTACGTGAAGCATTTCTAGAGCAATGATCAATGAGACCTGTTAGACTTGCAATAGAAAAAATGTACAACAAAAAAAAAAAATCATTCAAAAAGTAATATTCCTAAAAACAATTTTTTAGAATATATATATATATATATATTACAAAGTATTCATTTATTAATATATCAATTTTGTGATATTTAGTTTTCATATATCAATATAAAAATATTTTATTGTCATATTATTTTTTCAGGAAAATTATGAAATACCAGAGGACCAATGAGTTGATATTTGAAATATGCCAGTAGGAATGTAAAAAAAATTGTAAAAGGAGATGGTCAAAGAATTGGACATATTTGCATCGTAGAAGGAGCTATCTCAACAACAACGTGCTTCAAATGTATGTAATCATTGAATTTTTCAATTAGGTACAAATAATTAATTTAACATTAAATATTTATTTTCAAATATTCTCTTACAGAAAAGAAAATAAATGGAACTCATTTTGAAAGGAAGAAAATGGTTTAAAGCAAAGTTTGTGAGTAATTGCTATTTCGTTATAACAACTTAATTTTTTTTTGTATATTTTAAGTTTTTTTACAACAATCATTCTTGAACTTCTTCAAATAGGTGCTAACATACAAACAAGAGCCATCAAAAAAATTGATTGACATTGGGTTAATAAGAGTTGTGAGTATATGTTGGCATATAAAAAATTAATTGTGGAATTTGCAAGTATAATCTATATTGTTTTACTTCTATAATTTTATAATCAATGAAACAAAAATAATACTTTATATTAAATCTGTGAATTATTATGAGGTATAAAACTTGCAGGAAACAAAGTATGGAACTGAGCCAAGAGAAGAATTGTTGAAACAAGGCATGAGATTTTATTTTGAACACGTGTATGATTCATGAGTCAATTCTTTCTTTGCAGGTACGTCGTTTTTCAATTTACATTCATGTATATTATTTATTTCAATTTTCATTATTCTCACCAATGTAGATAGACTCATTACAGTTTATTTTTATGTTTGTAGATGGAACTTGAATAAGAACAAAAAAATCGAAGCAATCAACCGAACATTCAACACAATAACCCAAGACATGAAAGTAGCTCGAGCACTAACAACAATTCTAGTGAATAATGATGATCAATATATTTGGATATCAATGTAAGATGCAATTGTATTTTTTTGAAATAATTGTTTGTGAAAATCAAACTCTTTTGTTTAATGTAATGGACATAATGTCCCAACTGAAAGACAAGGGATTATCGATAAGTGTCCCATTTTGTATGAAAAATACCCTCTTATTCATATAATAAAATATGTTTTAATTTATTCTATTGCGTTGGCCAATGTCGTTGTGAAATGTTACATCGTTGATTAAATATATGGATGACTAAATATCATAATGAAGAGATGCAAAATATGATGATATAACAAATTAATCCAAACATCATATCCAAATTCACTATTCAAAATTTAAGATATATGTAATTTTTTTGATAAATACTAGAATTTAAAAATAACAATAATTGCACTATCACAGGTTGATGTTTTCGGTGTATTTTAATTATTAATCTCATTGGTGTGTTTAATATTAAAACTCACCAGTGCATTTCATATGAAATGTGCATCGATGCTTTTATGTAATCAATTAGCACTGGTTTCAATATTTATTTAATACCACAAAATTATATTCAAAAAATGGACTTTGGTGCATTTAGCTTATACGAAGCACCGGTGTTTTTTGTGTTATTAATATGCACTGAAACCATTGTGTTATCTATAAGAAATGGGGCTTGTTTTTTACTAAAAAGCATCGGTGCTTTCAATTTTTAACGCACCAGGGGTTTTTTCCAAGTAAAAAAGTGGTGCACTTTATTTAATACAACATCAATGCCTTCTTATTAATAACGCACCAGTGTGTTCTAAGAAGAAATCAATGGTGCTTAATTATTTTTAACTCCCCCGGTGCATTTTACTATTAAAGCCCTGGTGCTTATAAGAAAAACGACCAATTTCTTAAATATTTTACTACCTCGATGCTTGCATATTTTACTGCCTCGGTGCTTGACGTTAATAATACAACATCGATGTTGTAGGAGTATGTACTCACCGATGCTTGTTCCTTATAAAAATTCAATGATTTGTAAACTTCAGCTAACATCTTCGACCACCCATATTTTTTAGTTAAAATCAACTTCCCTTATACTATCTGCAAAAACATCCGCTATTGAAAAACAATGTTGTAGTAGAGGTTTTTTTGACAATTTTTTCCAAATTTGTAACACTAGAAACCTTCGCTATAACCTCCACTAAAAGGTATTTTCCTTGTAGTGTGCACGCCACTCAGTACATCTATACACACGATCGTAAATCATTAACTCACTAGAGACAAATTCAATCCTCCAATGTTGTGAATTAAATTACATATGTTATGAAAATGGTAAATTTTGGTATAAGATTTAATAGTAGTCATGCATGCATGTAAGAGTGTAGCTCCTAATCGAACTAAGAGGAAAGCTTATTTATTTTATAAACAATACAAAGTTTGCTTCCATGTAATAATAAAAATCCACTATAAGACAATAATATTATCTAGAAGTGTGGTGTGCAGGGTGCATGAGCTACTCTGTGAGCTAGGGTTTTAACAGCGTGTTCGGGCTGGGAGGTCCAATGGCGGCGCCAGGGAGTGGGGGGTCGGCCCCTCCTCCGCCGATCCCGTGCAAAGAGGCATTCTCGAGACTGGTCAACAGCTGCGGGAAGAAAACGACGGCTCCAGCGATCCTGAAATTCATCAAGAAGCTTGAGGATATTCCTGAAATAGCTATGCCTGAAGAAAGACCTATGCAGATCGCCCTGGCTCTGGCCCAGCGTGGTCTCGTGGGGCAGTTCATGGGCCTATGGCCGTCCTCCAAAACCACTGACGATTGGATCCAACGCAACTGGAAACCAAATCTGGCACATGGGGTT
>ML829910.1:42048-57107 GCA_009831015.1 Picea engelmannii | reverse complement strand
TTAATCAGAACTGGGTTAGAGATCCCTGCTTAGACAGAAAGGAATCAGACTACCCTGTTCTCTGTAGATTTCAATCTCACAAGTGTGCTAAACAGAAGTAAGGCCCAAGGCTCCTGCTTAGACAGAAAGGAACTAAGTGCTTTATTCTATGTTAGATAGAGCTTATTGTTTTCCGCATTATTGCTTTCATGAAAGAGTGTTAGTACTGAGTCTTTGTTTGAGAGTAAGGGTCCTGTTCTCTGATTACAAGATAGTTGTTCTCACCCATTGCAATGTTATTTTAAAATGTAATCCAGGATTCTTAATTTGAACTATAAAGAATTGCAATAGGGAGATCTCTTTCCTGTGATACAATTCAGAACTTCAGTTCATTTCAGCAANNNTAGATAGAATGATTTCTTTACTACAACACTAAGTGCTTTTGGAATTGAGCATATATAGTGCGCAACTACCTTTGAAACAAAAGACTTCCCTGGGTTGATAATTTATGTTTCACTTGGTTGTTTGAAATTAATTAAGCAATTATAGTGACCAACAGCAACCTGCGGACATTTCTTTTTATAAGGTTTTTACATAGGAAAATGTAACTTTTTTCCTCAGGAAAAGTTCTTCTTCCTTCTCTCTTCAGGAACTCAAGCATGTGACCCCTCTAAAGGCAATAGATAGGTTTACATCATTAACGATCATAGGGATGACGAAAATAATGTGTAACACCTGAAACTTGTGCAGTACCTGGTGTTGATCATGGCACTTCTTGTACTTAGCATTAGCTTTCTACAAAATCTCATGGACCTGTAGGAGGATGTATTGAATTCGATCAATGAATATGGTGACTTTGTCAGCCTCAGACTAAACATGGGAAGATTGTATCTGTGTGGTTTCAATAGGTAGTGCAACATCAATGAGACCCAAGGGTTGGAATCCAAGCCCCACCTGAAATGGGATATGGCCACTAGAGCTATGGAGAGCCTTTTTGTAGTTGTGATAAACATAGGGAAGACTCTCATCCCATGTACATATATGCTTAAAGTTATACATGCACAGAATGTGCACAATCATCTGATTAACGACCTCTGTTTGGACAATGGTTTGAGGGTGGAAAGAAGTGGATTTAGTGAGTTTGGTGTCAAACAATGACCAGAGAATCGACAAAAATGTGGTGAGGAACCTGTTTTCCTGATCTAATATGATGGTCTGTGGTATCCAAAAATGGACCCACACTCGTTTGAAGAAGAGCTTGGCAGTATCTGTCGCTGTGATGCTCTTCTAGCAGGCTATCAGAATGTCCATCTTCGAAAAGTAATCAACCATCACAAATACACAATCATTGCCTTGCTTGGTGGATGGAAGGGTAGACATGTAATCCATAGAGATGGATTCCCAAGGCCTCGTGGGAGTAGGAAGAGGGGTGTATAAGCCTTGCTTCTTTATGGGTATCTTGGAAATGACACATGCAGTGAAAGATATGATATCTTACTGATGTCCTGTCAAAGTTTTGGCCAATAAAAATGTTTTTGTAGAATGGCCAAAATTTTCTCGACACCAAAATGTCCTACCATCTGACTATAGTGAACCTCCCAAATCAACTTTGCATGCTCGCTTGTGGGAACATAGAGGTGGACCAGATGGCATAATGGTCCATCCTAAATGTGAAAATCGGTGACATTCACGCCTGCACCCAAGAGATGATAGGTGGTGGTGAAGTTAGGATCTCGCTGATAAAGTTGGGGCCACTCAAATGCCTCATGACCATAGGAATGGAGCACGGTGGTGAGTGCAAGAACATGAGGTCGAATGAGGCAGTTAGTGACATGATTTTTTCTCCCTATCTTATACTTGATGTTGATATGGAACTGTTGCAGGTATGTGGACCACTTTTGATGGTGGTTGTTCTACAACTTCCCCTATGTTTGTATGAACTATAGAGGCTTTTTATCAATGTGGATGATTGTCTCCTTTCCCAGAATGTAATGTTTCCATTGACGGTAGGCTTTCACAATGGAATACATTTCCTTGTCATAGGTGGTGTATTTCCAGAAGGTATCTGAATGTGTCTCACTATGGTATGCTATTGGATGACCGTGATGAGTGAGAACTATGCCTACAACTTAATCAGATGCATCAGTCTCAATATCAAACAGTTGTTTCAAATCAGGGAATTGGTCAAGAAGGTCATCAATTTAGGGAATTGGGTACAGGTTCCTCACTCTGATTTTGTTTAATGCTCTGTAATCAATGAAGAGCTGCCAAGTCCCATATTTTTGTTGCACCAGTAAAATCAAGCTTCTACAAGGGGAGGATATGGGTTTGATGTGCCCCTTTTGAAGCAACTCTTGGATCTGACACTTGATTTTGTCATTTTCCATCAAAATGCGACGATATACTGGTCCATTAGGAAGAGATGCACAGAGGGTTAGATCAATTGAATGTTTAACTTGGCAGTGCATCGATACCTTGGTGGGTGAGGAGAATATGTCTCTATACTCTTCCATGATCCCATCCACTTGATTATGCAGCAAAGAGAGGCTCTTTGTAGAGGTCACGTATGTGGCAGTGACCTTCTGCTTACTGTGAGCACGAATCACAAAGAAGACAAACTTCTCAGTTTGTGAAATGACCTCACCGCATTTCTTAATAGATATTAAAGAGATAGTGGTAGGTGACGCTAGCTCTGGTATCTTGTACAATTGTCTACCCAAAGTAATAATAACACTATGGGGTCTAGACTCATTCACAACATGTCACTTCCACAATTATGGTTTGCCTAAAAGAACATCAAAAAATTCAAGGGGAGCAATATCACACAATACCTCATCTTTGGAGGGCTTAATGCTATAGGGTAGATGAAACTGTTGGCTGACGTGAAGATTTCTTCCTTGGTGAAACCAACCATTGGTGTAGGGTTGTGGGTACAGTGTCATCGACAGGTCCATTCTCTTGATGACCTTTTTTGATATTAGGTTCCTCTGATTTCCGCTATCGACAATGAAATGAAGTGGAGCCCCCTTTACCCACATTTGTAAGTAAAATAGGCATTCCCCTTCCTTTGGTTCCTCAAAATGGCCCTAGAAGTAAAAAAAGATTTATTGACATGAAAAATTCCAAAATAATCCAATTGGAATAGGTGGGTGGCCAAAAATATCCAACTAGATGTTGTGTAGGGATTCAAGATAGCCCCAAAAGTGCAGAACCCACAATTACAAAGAAATGTCATCATTACAGAGAAACGTGTTGAACTTAAAACTGTCAAGAGGAGCCAGTTGGAATAGGTGGGCATCCACCAATATCCATCTGGATCATTCTCCCCCCCATCCTTCCTTTTTAATCCTACTTCGGGGACCGTCCATGTGCTAGAAATATCACCTGCACCATTCGTCTGGTATTTTCCTTGGTCATCACCGTTCTCCTCATCACTTTTGTATTTTTCATCCTCCTCTCCCATGGGCCCTATCTTTTCTTCTAGGCTCTTCCAATATTCCTCCTAGTCATTGACTATAAAATTTGCATCTTTCATCGTCAACCTGTAATTGGTTGGAAAACATTGTCATGCTAGATCATTCCTGGCCTACACATACATATGGTGAATGGCAACTCTAATTCAGGAAATATCCTTGTTATAACCCTAAATTGCACCACACATGCTTACCTGGCATCAGGCCAACTCATATCCCTTCCTTTCCAAAACTATGTTGAACAAACTCTTGAAAATCCTCTTGAGTCAAGGCCCACACACCCTAAACCATTACTGCACGCGTGTACACGTTGGTAGGCCCACTACAGCCCGCATGTACCTAAAAAAACACAAAAATAGGAAAGTTGTTGACGGGACAAAAAGCTATGGGTCAGTTAACTGAAACTCTCGACCATGCATGGCCGAGAGTTCATCCAAAACCCTAGCTCCTTCTAGCCTATAAAAGAAGGGGTAGGGGTACCATTTGGAGGAGAAACAATATAGCAAAGAAAATCTGCCCATTTGCCGAATCCATTGTCCCAACCCTTTAGCCTTTCCTCAAGCCTAAGGAGAATTAACGCAAAGCGGTTGGAGGACAAAAGAAGAGGAGGAGCCCAGGATCAGGATCAAGGAGAATTGGCCGGTCTCGACTTTGATTGTAAGTTGATTCATTTTGAAAATAATAAAAGAATACTTTTCCCATCCCAATGCATGAGTTATCTATGATTTGTTTAATTTATGCTTAATTTCTAACCCTCAAGTAGAAAAGTAGCATGCATGCGTAGTGGTTTGTCTTGATTGCAGGATTATCTTTGGAAGGAGCAGAGAAAGCAAGCGGGCAAAGCGCAATGGAGGATCTACACCAAACATCAGTAAAAATGTTAGTAGTTCCTTTCCATGCATGTATTGTGAAAGAGGGATTTACGTTTTGGGTGGTAGGTTAAAAAGTAATTTCTTTACAGTCAAAATCTGCATGCAAGTCTGACCCTAGTTTGCTAGTCCGTAGGGTATTTTTCCCAACAACAATCCTTGTATGTTTCTACTATTTATTATGATATGCATGGTGTGTGTGAAAATGAATAGGTAATCTTATAAAAGTAGGTAAAAAATATGGTGTTATTGTTGGTCTGTCTTCATTTAATTGGTGATTTCCATAAATTGGTATATCTCACAGCCATATCGATGCTACCTAAAGTGCACATGTGTTGGTAATACTTGGGTTCTTTCCACCCAACCAGCTCAATGAGGATGATCAACCAAGCGTAATGAAATTCTACACCCTTCTCCTGGGCCTCTGTGCAATCCTATAAAAATTTGTTAACAAAAAAAGGTAGCCCAATTCATTTGAACTCCTTCCATACATTTGTCTGTGACTGCAATGACAACATGTGATACTTCATCTTTATGACATTTTTAAAATAGCTTGTGGGCCAATACCTACATTAGAAACCTCACATTCTTATCATTGATGTTTTTAAGATCCAGGCCCCTCTTTCCCTTGAATGTGTCAAAATTTTCCTTCATTGATTCAGAGAGGGATTACTCTCCCACCTTGTTGAACAATAATCCCATGTCTTCTCCTTATTTGGGAAATCCTATAATACCCACAATCAATGCAGTATTAATTGATACTGGGGGATCGAGGCAAAGTGTCCCCCTGTGAACACAACTTAATAATACCTTCACACATGCATTGATCTCTGTGCTCTGCCGAAAATACATAATGTCAAATAGGTTCAATATTGATGCCTTATGCAACCCTGACACCCACTCTTGTGGCTCGAACAAGATTTATCCCATTCTTGGGATGCTCCTCGTGCATAAATACCAATCCTTGGACAAATTACAAAATTTATATGCATTTGTGATATCATCGTCCATAAACTTAAGGTTGGCAATTTTCTCGATCATATCATCATCACTACTTACACTAGGCGGAACTGGTGCTACTGACACTGGGTAATTTGCATTGGCTGGTAGATTTATCGGTGTCACATCATCCATCCTTGGTGGTAAGTAGTCTATGTGAAACTTTGTTGGTGGCATCGAAGTTGAAGATCCGACTACCTCCTCGACCTCTAGTGATGCTATTGGTTGTTTCACTTATTTTCTTGTTGTTGCAGATGGTCCTCCAACTCTCGATGGTGCCATTTGTTTCCTGTGAATGGTTTCTAAACTTAGCTCTGCGTCTCTTCATGGATCGTTGTAGCTCGGCTATGGTATCTCATATTTGTTCTCCAATTTGCTCAGGTTTTCTCTATTTTCTACCACTCACATGTAACAATGATTTAGATTTAATGACTTCCTACTATTTTTGTTCTTTTGAGCCAACTGTACCTATCTCATCCTGCCTTAATTTCATTTTCCAATCCATCACCATGGTTGATGATTTGTTTAACTAAATGATTCTTTATTACCAAATCCATCATGTGGAGTTTCCCTTGTACTGCTGATCTGTCGTGATTTTCGATGACTTTGACCATTTAAAACTTATACAATGATTTTATGACCTATCACTCTCACCACTTAACCGTCATTTATGTGATTTAATGCTTTTAACAGTCTTTTCATTACCAAACTATGCACCGGTTCTATGTTGTTTTATCTGTATGATCACGGTCTGACTCATCTGTGTCTTGTCTCCTAGTCCAATGTCGTGCTATTATGATGTGTGATGAACATTCATTCTACGCAAGTCCTTATGCCTTGGTACTTGAACGCTTTTTTTCTTTTTCATATATCTACTTTTTATCTGTTTTTCCTTATTTTTCTTTCCTACTATGATACAAATATGACAATACATGTGTTCTGGTGCATCCCAAATTACTGTGTAGCTTTTCGACCGTCTCTATAGAGTTTCAACCGACTTCCATTCACCATTCCTTCCAAGAATTCTCCATTCAATATTTCCAACCACGCAATACCTGTCTCTGTTACTTGTTGAATCACATAAGATCCTAACAAATTCATTCTAAAATTTCCTGGATGATGCATATACTTACTTTCATAGAGTATTACTAGATATCCTACTTGAAACTTCTTCTTTTTAATGTGTCGATCATGCCAAGCCTTCTCTCTGGATTTTTGAACTTGCTGATATAATCTTGCGACAAAATGATCTTCCTCAAGATGTACTAATTGTTCCAACCTCTCCTCTATTGTGCCAATGTATGATAGATCTGTGATTCCTACAATGCATAGGCTAGGAAGAATAAAATCCGTTGGAATTATTGCTTCTTTCCCATAGACCAACTTGAAAGGTGTCTGTCCTTTCAACTTCTTACTTGTAGTCCTGTAAGCCCATAATA
Organism: Picea engelmannii; assembly: GCA_009831015.1. Lineage (NCBI taxonomy): Eukaryota > Viridiplantae > Streptophyta > Pinopsida > Pinales > Pinaceae > Picea > Picea engelmannii. The sequence goes on along the minus strand of ML829910.1, from coordinate 50,348 downwards.
CTACAGGAGCTCTTAAGTTTTAATAGTCTCTCCCTACATTGAAAATATTTGTCAAGGAATTCTCCAAGATCTTATTAAAATATTCCATGGTTCCATTGGTTTGAGGGTGTGATATGGGGTACTCTTTTGATGATGAATCTGAAACTCTGTTGGGCCCCAACAAATCCCCCTAAAGTTTTACAAAATTTAAAGGGCCCCCATTAGAATCAACGTTTTTGGAATACTCCTAGACCTTGGCTTTCTTTGAGATAGACTTAATACATTCACCATAGTATGAGACATTCATTACAAGGGTTACGTTATTATAAATCCAAAAAATGAGTGTTGTTTCTTTTGATTATTTTTAATGTAAGATCTTATTGGTCAACATCTTCTAAATATTATAAAGACAACATTTCATGATTTTGAATCTATCACTTGATAACATTCGTTTGTTCAAAGGTATCATACAAAATTCTTTGATCTAAAAAAAGGTTACCATCACAAAACTTAGCATTTATTTCTTTTATCTCTCGAACTGTATGTTATTCCTTTGTGAATTATTGTGGGATTAATGTTTATGTCATAAATTATTTCTCTTTTATTGGTTGTCTTGGGTCTGTCATATGTTTAAAGATATTTTCATAGTCTAGAGTTGAATTAATGAACATGTAAAATTGCTAATCAATACACAACTTTCGATTTCCACGTATGGATCATGGTATGATTACGTTTGTTGGCACAGGGGAAGACTCAGGGTTCAACTGAAACAATGCACCAACAAACCCTAAATACTAGCCCTTTTGGCAACACCTGTTGGCCCTTGACTAAGTTTTGGGAGATCCTTGGTCAAGTTTGACCTATTTTGGGACTTCGATAGCCGAAGGAGGAGCTCAATATGAAGCAGAGATCATGGGATCTCGGCCCCTTTTTAGGTCATTTTTGGGGTTTGGGATTATGAAATGGGTATGGGATGTCAGCCCATGGGTTTACCCATGTTTAGGCCTATTTTGTAAAGTATAAATAGATGTCTAGGAAATGTAAGGAGGGCCATCTATGTGATGTTAGGGAAATGTGCTAAGTGCTAGTGATCGATCTATGTCATCAAAGGATTGTAAGTTCTTTTTGCATACTGTGTGAATCTTGCAGAGCTAAGTGCAAGTGATTGTAGAAGGCTTAGTGTTGTAACCTAGCTTAGGGAAGGAGGATCTGGCGAGGTGCACGCAGATCTCCTGTCTTATGCAGAGTAGGGTTTTTGAGGTTCTGTGCATGTAACTGATTAACATAAGATAATAGAAGAGAAGAAGAGTTAGTGGACATAGCCCTAGGGGGGGGGGTGAACCATGTATATGTTGTGTTTCTCTACTTTGTGCAATGTGTTGATGTGCTTATATGTTAATGTGCTTAGTGCTTTAATATAGATGAATGATCTGTCGATGCTTAGTGATTAATAATATGGGTGGATGTTAGATCTGACTGATATACATATGCTTAGTGCTGAATCTACTAAGACCTGATCTACCTTGTCATGCTAAGTGTTGTTAAATGCTAGATTTGGTTGGATACTGCGATGCTCTGTAATTAGGGTTTGTCTGCATTGTTACCAAGAACTGAATGTTGATGAATGTTTACTGCTAAGTGCTATGTTAAATGTTAGAATCACATATCTGTGTCCCAGCTAAGTTTGTAGACATCTCAATCCTGCAACCACCCCTGCCTCTACCTTGGGTGAGACTTCATCTTCTTCGCAAGTGTTGCTGAAAGGGCCGATAGTTAGGATTTTATTGGTGCACTATAGTGGCGTTGAACCCTGGGTCTGCCCCTGTGCCAACAACACCTATGAAGCAGATGAAGTCTCACCCGACGTAGAATTAGGGGGGTTGCAGGACACAGGTCTCTACAACAAGAGGAAATGAAAAATGATTCCAGAACAACAACGCAATGTAACCTAGAGATTCTTTAACAGTCTTACACTTAGCTTCGTGAAGTTAGCTTATACCTTCTATCGTTAATAGGGAAAACATCCATGCAATAACAATATAACAAATAGAAAATAACACAACATCAACCACAAAGAACAACACGATTTATGTGGTTCACCCTCTCCCTAGGGCTACGTCCACATAACTGTGTTTCTTGATATATTAGATGAAAACATACAGTTCTATCTGCGTACTTAGATGCTGATCCTTATCTCTCTTCCTCTTTCTCTCCCATCCCTGCACACTCAGCTGTAGGGTTGATCTTTGCACCCAACTGAAGATCCATAATACAAAATGCTCTTACAACAAAACACTTCTCTCTCTCAATATGGCTATCACCAACAATGACGACAACAAAAATAACCAATGACCAACCCTCTCAACTCTTCTAGACCTTTATTTATACATTTCATGACTCTTAGACAACCTTAGACCGAAGCCTAGGTGTCAAAACCCTAGATGCCAAAACCTACATTTTAAGGGCTTCACCAACCTGTTCTTCCTTCTTCTTCGCAAGGTGCTCTGAAGCACCCATTGGTGTCTTCTTTTGATTGTTGAGTTTTCTAAGATTCATCTTTTTTGTTGTGTTGTATTCCTTTATATTATCTTTCAATGACTTGCTTTTCCTTTACCTCGTTCCTTATTTTATTCTTATTTAACCACTTCAACCCTTCCTCGGTTTGTGTGCCTTTTGCGCACTTCATGATTTTTCTTTCTTATTTCTTAATATTTTCTTTCTTCCTTAGTACATAACCAAGGGACAATAGGACCCCAACACTCACATGTGACTCATCCTGAGTCACTACAAGATTGAGCCTTCTGCATTACTTCAATTGCAGATTGTGTGAAGCTATCTGTGCTTTCTGCTATGTCCCTCCCTATCGTGTGCAGACTGTCTTTTTTTTGTCTGGTACCCAATTTCAACTACACTTGGTACCTAGACCCTTCATCCTTTGTTTTTACTAAGAGCTGAGAGGTAGTTGGTTGTCACAATATAGTTTCAACCGGCTCCCATTCACTAAACCATCCTTCCATTCTCCATTAAGAGTCTTCAACTATGCATCTCCTCCTTCTGTAACATAGGCAACTTTGAATGGCCCAAGCCAATGTGTCCTAAACTTTCCTAGATGCTTCATGAATTTGATGTCATATAGAAGTACCCAATCTCCTTGCTTAAATGCTTTCTTCTTGATATGTTTATCATGGTAAGACTTTTCTCATTCTTTTTGTACCTGCTGATGAAATTCTGCAATGAACCTGTCTTCCTATAATTCTATCAACTGCGCAAGCCTGTCTTGAAAAATGCTTGTGTCATTCATATCTGTAAATGCTGCAATTCTTAAACTAGGAACCAAATATTCCATAGGTACTACTGCTTCCTGGCCATAAACTAACTTAAAGGGGGTTTGCGTTGTTAACTTTTTGCAAGTAGTTCGATAAGCCCATAACACTGCTAGAATTCTTAAATCCCGATCATATCTGTTAACACCACAAATATTCGTCAGCGTTGTCTCCAAAATCTTATTGAAATCTTCGAAGGTACCATTTTCCTGTGGGTGGTATGGTATGGTATTATGATGGTGAACTTCAAACTCCTAAGTCAAGGCTTCAATGGTTTTGTTAATGAAGTGTGTACCTTGATCACTCATAAGGATCTTTGGGCATCCAAATATGGTTATGATATCATCAAAGATGAATCACATAGTTGTAGTTGCACTACAGTCCTTAACTACTCTCACTTCTTCCCATACGATCAAATAATTTGTAGCAATGATTATGTATCGACCTCATGTGTGCCTTATTGGTGGGTTGATAGGTCCCACAAAGTCAATAGCCCATTTATCAAATGCCTATAAAGTTAATTGAGGTGCTAAAGGAATGTCATCCCTTCTAGAAGGCTTCCCTATCCTTTGGTATACATCGTAGGATTTGTATTATTCCTTGGCATCCTTATGTAAAGTGGGCCACCAGAGGTCAACTCTGAGAACCTTCTACATTGTTTCTTTCCCTACATAATGTTCTCCTACGATGCCTTCATGTTCTTCTGCAAGAATCAATGGTCTTTCTGCATCCATAACACATCTCCTCAATATCTCATCTAGTCCCATCTTATATAATTGTCCAGCTATAAGTTGAAAATATGCAGTGTAGACTACCAACTGTTTCTTCTGAATAATTGTATACTCGCGAGGTGTCATTCGCATGGATAGGAACTGGACTATCTCGGCGAAGTGATCATCGAATTTACTGATGGCCAACAATTGTGCATCTGGTAGTGTATCATCCAAACTGGTAGGTTCCTCTCCATGTTCTACCCTGGATAATTGGCCAGATCCATTATTCATTCTCCCTGGCTTGACCACAATTTCAAAATCATATTCATGGAATAATAATAGTCATATGCATATTCTTCCCCCCAACACTAGCTTGTTGACTAAGTACCTCAATGTAGAATGATTGGTAAACATCTTAAAATTTCCTCCCAACAAGTATTGTCTAAACTTCTGCAATACGTATACCATAGCTAAGCCTTCTCTTTCAGTGGTAGTATAATTTATTTTAGATGTAGAAGATTTCTGATAGCAAAGGGTATAGGGTGGTCAATCTCTCCTACACCTGGTTGTGCTAAAACTGCTCCTAATGAAATGGATGAATCATCGACATGAACATGGAATTCCTTACTCCAAACTGGGAAAACCAAAATAGGCGCAATGACCCTTTTCTTCTTTAGTGTGTCAAATATCTGTTGGCATTCCTCTGTCCATTGAAACTTACTATCTGTTGTATCCTTTTCGCGACTTGAATGAGAAAAATAGGGACACTTGCAAGTCTAGTTGGGCCTTCTAGACATGATAGAGGTTAGTGTATGAATCAATGACTCAATCACATGAAATAAACAAACAACTAAGCTAATAATAAATAAAGAAACAAAACTAAAATGCATAAGGAAATTAGAACCAAAATCAATCAAACAATTGACCAATATTCATGTCACCAATGGAGAAATTATATTAGTGGGAAAACACCAAAGAGAAAGGGGGACTTATGGATCCCCTCTTCCTCCCAGGGAGGGATCTTGAGTCCCCTATGTGAGAGCTCTTCTTACAAATGACAAACTAGAAAGGAAATGGTGAATAAATCCAAGCTTATTCCCTCAAGAGGTGAGGTGAATAGCTTAATGAGATGATGCTAGTATGATCCAAGAAGGAAAGAGGTTCCTTGTAGGAGAATAGAGGCATCATAACAATACAATGAGATTCTTGAATTCATAGTGCACCCATGGCCTCTTTTTATAGAAAATATTTGAGGCATTATCCAACCGGTCTTTAGTGTGAACAAGGGGCCTTTTAGGGCACCCTTAGGTCTTTGACCAGGACCACTCTCAAATTCATCTTGGATTTGAGGGTCAAATTGACATGGGAGCTGAACCAAAAGTGGGTGAGGGGATGACAAGAACCATAAATGTGTTGTTCACGGGAGTGTGCAGATTTTATCGTACATACTCGTGCATCGGGCACATGTGCGCTCTTTTGGATTCTTTGGCCTGTGCACATGCACACGCTTCCTATAGTGTTTCTGTGCATGTCAATTTTATAACCAGTTGTATAGTTTGTGTGCCCTTTGGAAATGTATTTTTGGGGCTATGGATGAACTAATAGGTGTTTGGACATGCTGGATTCCTGTGACCATTTGAAGATGAAATTTCAGTGATAACAGATGCCCCCTGATGTATGAGGTTAGGAGGATACATATAGCCGAAATACATCAATGCTTCTTCTACTAAGAGTACCATTGTAACAAAGAGTGTATAGAGGGACTGCAAGAGCGACCCGTCAGAGAGAGAGGGGAACCTATGGGACCCAAACCTTTCTCTAGGTGAGGGAAATAAAATTTGTATACAAATGAGGTGGGCATGCCCCATGCTCATGTCATGTAACTCAAAAATTTATGATAGTAATTGAATTTGTATGCTGAGGTAGATAACTGCAGCACACTCCGGGGTGGTTTGATAATGGTAGAGGAAAATTCTGATGGTGAACATACTCTGAACAAAGACAAGGATACCTGTAAGAAGTGTCGATGACTCATAGGCATTGATGGCCTAGCAAATTTAGAGGTCTTCGGCTAGTATAAAACAACTACAATAGTCTCATAGTAAGACCCACCATAACATGAGAGTGTGTTGACGTCGAATGTTATGGGTGTCAATGACAACAGAGAGAAATGATGGTTCTCTCTGTGCCGTCCAAGACTCCTCATTGTAAAGGTAATGAGAGTCAAGATATTATCTCCCTTCTGGAAACTGTGATGATGTCGAGAGAAAGGGAGAAGCGACTACAAGAAGCAAAGGGCTTCATGAAATCCATTGGATGAGATCAGGAACTGATGAGGTACATGGATGAATTCAAGATGCGGTGAGACTCAAGACTTCCCTTGTTTGGGGATATATGTGAAGTATGAGTGGCATCAACTGTGAAACTAGATCTAGCGTCAGGGGGATGACTAGACGTGGGTTAAATTGTGCCAGAGGTGTGACAAAGTGGACAAACTCAGATATCAAGGGTAGATATAATGTGGGGAAAAGTGCTACCAGGTGACAGTACCAAAATGCAGTGGAGGTGATAGTACTACAGAGCCGAGTGTGAGGATACTATAGGAGAATGTCAGAGGGTGTGACTAGGATATGCAATTGGTATTAAGAGGGAATGAATACATGCTAGTGTCAACCATATATCTGAAGGGGCTGTGTTGATTTGTGATGACCTAAGTACCTACACACATTAAAATTGAATACCCGACGTGAAAAATATATGAAGATAAATAACATATAACAATTATTTTATAATTTTGAACATGATCATGCGTACCTGGATGTGATGTGAGAAAAATGCTCCCCCGAGGCCAAGGATGGATGGTGACCTAGGGAATGTGAATGTGTAGGTGGCGGGATCCTAATCCTGTGGCTGAAGATAGATCAAAAAATGAATGTTCTAAACTCCTGTAATTGAGGGTGGATGTTTGGCAAAGGGGGCATTATATAGTTGTAGGGCCCACAATGCCACCTCATTTGTACCTGTGGTTGTAGTGAGTTGACGAGCGGTTTATCAAGGAGATTTGATGATTACAGGAGTTCGAGCAGACCAATCCAGGATTTGTGAGAGCCAGGTTAGTGGTCTCATCCTCCTTCATAGCAGATAGGGTTTATTTTATGGGCAGGGTCGTACGAGTGGCTGTACTAGGGATTTTTGTAGGGCTGGGTACACCAGTGCACGGGAGAAGGAAGGGTACCTGTGATGAGATGCACGAGTATAATTTACTCTCCCATGCATGATGTGTAGTTGTGTGGAAAATAGTTGTGCACGGTGGCACATGAGTGGGAAAATCAAGTGTGCATTGGGTGTGCACCTGTTCAAAATATAGTTGTGCATTGTGCGCAACTGTTACTCTGACAATGACACATTAGTGCACAGTCGTGAAGAGAAAAGGTGCTCACCAATGTGAACCTGTGGGTGCTACAGACACGTATTTGATGTGTGTATGTTTCTTCAACAACTGCACATTGTGCGCACCTGTGTGAAGAACAGGTGCACATGTGTGTGCGTCTGTCGGGGTAATAGATGTGCACTTGAGGCAAAGATGGATTGGTGCAAAAAACTTATATTTTTTTGGAGATTTTTTAATGATGATGATGATTGATCAAGTATTGTTTGTGTGAATGCAGGGGATCAAAACAGTATGTCAGTCCATTAGAGATAGGGACTGGAAGCACCTCAGGGAGGCGGTGAGAGATGAGTCGGGAATCTAGAGACTTTTGGCAGCCTGTGGGTTACTAAAGTTCTTTGACTGCCCACTGATACGGGCATAAGAGTAACTATTTTAGTATTTGATATTGATGTGGAACAATGATCTGCAATGTTTCATTGTGTGGGGAGAGCAGTTGACATTCTCTATGAGGGAGGATGTCTATTTCTTAACGAGCCTCCCTTTTCGGGGAATGGCCCTACATGTTGATCCCCAGTTGCCAGTGGGTGTCCACTTGGTAGATGTGGCACAGAGGTATTGTTCGGGACCGAATATTATGTCAATTTTGGTTGTCTGTATTGAGGCGATGGATGATTTGTTACATCAATGTATTGCTGCTATGATTGTGAGGATCTACAGGTCTGCAAGATACCAGATATATAAAATATGCAGAACGGAAACGAAATGCTAGAAATAACAGAATGACAGTAAAATATCCAGCATAATCTTCACAATACACAGAAATGATATACGAAATAGCAACAGAAATAGCACTTGAACAGAAATAGCACTTGATTCAGATAGCAATGTTCACAG
>ML829910.1:3174-36335 GCA_009831015.1 Picea engelmannii | reverse complement strand
TAGAGGAAGATCCTTCTAGAAGCGAAAGCTTCTATTAGGTCTTCTTACATCCGCCTTATTCCATTTTATTGAAAGGTCTTATTAATATTGACCTTTATTACATCCGAATACATTGATCTACCTATGTGCGGGTTAGGACCTTAACAAGGTCCTTGGCGACGTAGCGGATCAATGGTGGTCAGCTGGTCATCATGCAGAAAGTGTTGGATGGGGAATTATTCGCTTGGGGGTTGTTTTTGCATGCGAAGATGATTGGGCAGATTAACCGGTGTCAGAATGCCGACTCTGGTGATTTTTCCTTTGGATCGATCTTGGTGGCATGGTTTTTGGAGAGGGTGCCCATGTTGCTCCCTAGGGTGTTGTTGTCGGTGGCTAAGGCACGGGAGCCACGACTGATGCAATGGGAATCTATTTTTGTGCGGCATGGAGGTGGGGAGGGTGGGCATTATTTTATGGCTACCTTAGTGCATGTGTGGTGCCAAATGCCACATATTATACTGCAATACCTGTATGGTGGGATGGACTACCACCAGGACCCAAATATGGTGTTTCCTCCTGGGGAGGTTTGGTACCAGAGGAGGTATGTTGGTGTACTTTATGTTTTTTTATTTTGATAGTCTAGCATATATTTATATTATGGATGGATGATGATTCGATTGTTTGGTTGTGTTTTTGGAGATGTGGGGCCATGAGGCTAAGAGGTAGAGGTGGTGGCAGATTCGACTCTTCAGGGGCCAATGAGATCGCCATAGGTGGGAGAGAAATGTTGGAGGGATGAGGCTGGTGTGAGGCTAGAAGATAATGCGAGGGCCGACATGAGGTGTAGATTTGATGACCTTGGTGCAGGGCCATTGCATGCTCCTTTGATAGAGGCCAGCGGGGTGTTAGAGGACTTCCACCACTGGTTGGAGGTGGTGCTACAGAGAGTGCTCGAGGGCATGTAGACTCAGATCTAGGATGAGGGATTCTTGGAGTAGTGTGTGGGCCTTCCGGTAGAGTTGTGGACCCTGATCTGCAGAGAAGCTATAGCGGGGGTAGTTATGACTGGGAGACTGCCCCTCGGACCTGGAGGACCCCCAACTAGTGGGGAACCTCATCCAGATAGAGGACCTGGTAGTGATGCTCTAGAGGCACCATGAGTGCTTGATGTATATTTTTTTGTATTTATATAGGCCTAAGTGCCCATGGTATAGGGTAGTGTGACACCTATTTTGTGCTCATATGGGTGAGGGGGGTTCACTTGCCTATGGGCTACATACAGTTTTTACCATTTTGTAAACATTGATGATACATTGATTGTTATATATATATATGGATATACATGGTTTATGATATTTGTAATGTTCACATGTGATGGTATTTTTGTGATGCTTTTTATGATGTCTAATCTATATGTTGTGACAAAATTTTGATGATTTATGTATGTGTGACGATGTCTTGATGTGATATATGCCAGTCTAACACTAGGTTAGCCATATTATCTGTTAATTGATTGAATTTCCATGGAATATGTGTAAATGTAATTGAATCAAAATGTTAAGATAAGAGTCTAACTTGCAGGTATTTGCAGAAGAGGCAAGGATCGCGGACATGGTACACATTGTTGAGCTACAGGACAAAAAGCTGGGAATATAATAAGATGCTAAGGTGACGAATATGGAGGTGACTGGCCTCAGCAAGGAGGCCAGTGACGACTGTGTATTTTGCTTGGTTGTTGGTTGTTGAGCCCAAACATATGCCACTGGAGTGGAGCAGTTTATGTGAGGGGCTATAAAGGGCCCAAGTGGTCGAAGCAAGATTTTGTTTCCATCAGCTAGCTTCGTTAGTGTAACCGATGTGGTAGGACAATGGAGGAGACATTTGTCAATAAAACAAATTGTAGATCAGACATAAGGCATGGAGGGAAAAAACAAGACTAAAAACTCTACAAATGTGTACAAAAATGAAAAATCCTAGTGTAGAATGACTACACGTAGGTGTAAAATTTCTTTAAGTACAACCTGTTGATGGGTTCTTTGAGAGGGTAGACTTCTAGAGAGGCTAGGATGTATGCACCTTTAGTGAGGTAGTGTTGTACGATGTAGGGTCCATGCCATAATGACTCGAATTTCCCATGACCGAAAGTATCGTGAGCGATATCGTAGTCTAGGATGAGGTCACCTTCATTAAATGAGCTAAGGTTGACATGGTGGTCAAAGGTGGCCTTCGACCATTTTTTAGCTGTCTCATTGTTATGTAATGAAGATCGACAGTCTTCATCCAACGACTCTAAGTTCAACAAGCATTGCTCCATTGGATCAGTGTCAGGTAATAGCTTAATGGCGGTGCGTAAGGTGGGAATTTCACACTCGATGGGGAGGGTGGCTTCAATCCCATGGACGAGATGAAATGGTGTAAAACTGGTGGAAGTTTTGACAGTCGTGTGATAATCCCAAAATGATGAAAACAACATATGATGCCAGTTGGTCTTATGTTTGTTAACAGTGTGTTGCAACATGGTTTTGAGGACTTTGTTAACAACCTCAACCTGTCCATTAGACTGAGGGTAGTATGGGGAGGAAAACTCGTGGGAGAATCCTAAATTTGAGGAGATTTCAAAAAATATTTCATTCTCAAAGTGTTTACCGTGATCAGAGACTAACCGTAGTGGGACTCCGAAGTAGGTAATGACGTGGTTGAAGAAAAAAAGCGATGTTGTGTCAACGGTGTTGTTGAAGGTAGGCATGGCTTCGACCCATTTGGTAAAGTAATCGACGACCATGATTATGTACTTGTTTCCATTTCTAGATGGAGGGTTGCAAGTCATGAAGTCGATGCCCCATTTGTAGAAGGGTCCGATAGTGATGACTGGGTTGAGAAGAGCAGGTGGTGCTCATTCTTTGTTTGCATAAAGTTGGCATTTGTCACATCGCTTGACAGTGTGTATGGAGTCATGAAACAATGTGGGCTAGAAGTATCCAGCTTGAATGATTTTCTGGGTGGTGGACATCCTTGAGAGGTGGCCATCAGAAGCACCTCTATGGAAATCATTCAAGAATATGTCTGCTTTGTCGAGGGTCAAACATCGACGGAGTATGGTGTCGACCCCACATCGATACAAAATGTCACCAATGAGGAGGTAGCAATGGGCCTCATGGCGAATGCACCGACGATCGTCTTGAGAGAGGTGAGACCCAAAATTCTGTGTCCAAAGGTAGATGAGAAGGTCGCCATACCAAGGTTCATCCAAGGGGATGTAGAAGAGGTGTTCATCGGGAAAATATGTATTGATGGGTGAACTTGTAGTATATGAGGGAAATGTTGTGATGAGTTCGACGAGAACAAGTTCTTTATTTATTTTGGGAGTTGAAAACTCTAATTTGTATTCCTGAAGGATGACGATCCATCAGGAAAATTTTCCATTAATTTTTCATTGACTAAGCAACTACTATATGGGGTTGGAATCTGCCACAACTTTGGTAGTGTGAAGAAAGATATAATGACGCAGTTTCTAAACTGTGAGGAAAAATGTGAGGGCGAGTTTCTCCTTATTATTGTAGTTCATGGGTGATCCTGAAATGTTTTTACTAACGTAGTAAATAACATGTTCGCGGCCATCATCCCCTAGTTGGACAAGAACTCCTTCTACTGAGACAACTAAGGATGATAAGTAGAGGATGTAGTCACGATCATTGTCAGGTGGAATAATCAAAGGGGAGTTGGAGAGAACAACTTTTAAATCATCAAAAGAGGTTTGGAAATGTTCATCCCATAAAAATGGAATATCATGATGCAATAAATGAAGGAAACCATGTGCGCGAGTGGCATAATCTAGTACAAAGCATTGAAAACAGTTGGATTTGCCTTGTAGGCTCTGCAATTGGCATAAATTCTGAGCTGGTAGAATTTATGTGATAGTTTGGACTTTGAGGGGGTCCACAGTGATGCCGTGTTGGGAAACGATGAACCCAAGGAGGCATCCGACGATGATGCAAAATACACACTTGTGGGGATTCAAGCAGATATTGTACTCATGACACCATTGAAAGACAACTCATAAGTCATCTAGATGTTGATATCATTTCTTGGATCAAGCAGTGAGGTCATCCAAGTAAGAGAGGATGATGCAAGAGATATCATGGAAAACATAAGTCATGGCCCCTTGGAACGTCACACCTTCATTCTTGATTCCAAAAGGCATGACACGATAAGAAAAAGTACCCCATGGGGTAGTGAATGCAGCCTTATACTGATCTGCTGGATGGATCTGGATTTGATTGTAGTTAGAGAAACCATCCATGAAGGACAAATCCTCATGGCCTGCATATTCATCGATATTTTGGTCGATGAAAGGGGTATGGAAGTTGTCTTTGGGACAAGCATGGTTAAGATTGTGAAAGTCAGTGCAGACGTGAATAGTGCCCTATTTTTTATTGACAGGGATAGGGTTGGAAACCCATAATGTGTATGCGATGGGGTATTTGAACCCTGTAGCACGTAGTCTTTCAATTTCATATTTGATAGATGCTTCTTTGGATGGGTGCAGTGGGCGTTTATTTTGACAGAAAAGTGTGATATCTAGCCATGTGTCGATGCAATGTTCGATGATAGAAGGATCGAAGCTGGGCATCTTTGTGTATGACAAGGAAAAAATATCCTGATATTCCTGAAAGAGAGCTTTGTAAGTTGTGAGTTCTTCAGGGGAGCATGCGACACCAATGGTGATTTCCTCTATGATTCCTAGTTTGATGGAAATGTCAATTTTGACAGTGGGGGAAATGTTGGCCATGTTTCCTTCTCCAAAAGAATTTGTGGAAGGGATAGGGTTGTTGAACTAGTCTATATGTCTGGATGGAATAAAATCATTGTTTTTTATTGCACATATGGAGCCTTGTCTAAGAGGGTCAAAGGATTCCTGTGAGAGAAAAAGTGTTATGTGATGGAGCGCATTCCATGGGAAATTATGTGTAGTTATTTCTTTGAGGATATCTTCATCGCAGTGGAAAATGAGAGAATATAGGGGATCCAGGGAAGGAACATTAGTGACTGTCACCACGTGATTATCTTCAGGTGGTGAATATGTAGAGGGGGTATCACAACTATGGTGCGATGGCATGCTTGACATAAACCAAATGTATAGACACTGTGGGTTAGAAACTGTGGTTGGGGGTAAACTTTCCTAAGGGGAATGAACCGAAGAATTGGGGGGATTTGGAGGAAAATACTTAGATAGTCTATCCATGAACCATGGAGGTTTGGGAAGTGACTTAGGGTCAGGGGAGGTGATGTGCACAATATCTGAATATTGAATAGGGGGAATCATTTGCATCACGAGATGGTTGGAGGATTTCAAATAAGGTCCATTTGACGATGCCTATATTCAATGATCATAGGACACTGGTATGTGAAATGATCAAGTGTTTCAAAAAGAGAGCAAGGCACCTCATCTGTTCATTAAATGAGGTCATGACATAATGGATGTCAGTGACTCGGGTACTCAATGACGTGGGTGGAGAGGGGTCTTGTTGAAAGTTTTGGCGTATTGTTGTTAGTGTCTGTCGAAACTGAGGTAGCATAGGGAAATGATGAGTGTAGTGGCCATACTCTAAACAGATGACACATACAAATTTGGTTCACATCCCTTTTCTTCCTGTAGTAGGGAATGCGGTGGTAGTACTAGGTGTGCTTGGTGAAGCGATGAGCGAGGTGGTTTCTTAAGGGAGTTGGATCAAATTCCATAGCTTAGGGAGAGAGGGGCATCTATTTGTAGAGTGTCCTTCTCTCTCGCATAGTGCACAAGGAGTTTGAATTTGGGGAGGAAGTGGAGCGATGGGCTCCTTCTTCTTCCATCTACCCCTAGCTGTGGCGGGGGTGTAGGCAAGTGGGGGTGAAGGTGATGCGGTTAGAGTTAGTATTGGAATCTACATCAGGATTCCCTCTGTTTAGGGAGGGAGGGAGGGTTGAGGAACCATCGCGGGTGAGTGTATGTACCATACCAGAATGGAGAGCACCATGTTGGGAAGGGTAAGCGTTGCGGCTACCTAAAAATATTGTATGCCCGATGGGGGGTATAATAAGGGGATTTGAGTGATGGCTTAGGGGATTGTCTCCCAAACTGGTATTTTTCCTTGGGGAAGGGTGAAATCGGGGGTAAGTGGTGTCATAGGGTTCTCAGGTAATTCTTGAGGTAGGATTTCTTCAACTGGTGGGACATCGAGGGGTAGGGAAGTCTCTGTGGGAGGAATGGTATCTCAAGTTGTAGTTCCATCGGAATATACAAAACACACTTGTGCCGAGGATTGTATGAGTGGTGGTGCTCCATGGTATGTCCCCATCAAGTATGGGTCCTTGAAAATTTCGAGGGCCATCTCTATGGGTGGGTAGGCATCAGAATTAGTGTGGACAAGAGGTATGATGTTATCGATGTTGGAGGAATGGTTAGGCTTGTAATGTGAAACTTGGTCGATGGTGATGATATTCCCATTGTGGGGGAACATCATTGTTCAAAACATAGAAGAGGCCACAACCTTCATAGCGTACATGTATCTATGTCCAAACAATATTTTGTAATCGAGCCGAGCGTCGATGACCTCAATGTCAATAAGAATGGTTTTTCCCTCGAGTTCAACAATGACATTTTGAAATATCCCTTCAGGAGAGGATGGTCATCCCTCATAATATCTCAAAGTGATGGCGGATGGTATTAGCTCAGGGGAGACAAGTTTATGCCATACCTTTTTGGACATGATGCATGTGGATGCACCTTCATCAATGATACATCGATGAACTGTAATGTTCTGAATTTTGACTGGTATCTGGAAAGCTACCAAAGCGGGGAGACGTGGTTCCCCACAATCTATATCAAATGTGATGAGTCTAGTATTAGCAGGGTCGACTAACCCCAAGGAGGAAAGCAATGATTTCCATTGAGTGGGACAGGTTTAGAGGATCTCCAAGACCGACATGGCTGCAGGAGATTGAGCCAAGTCATCGACCAGTCTGTAATTGTGTGCTGCCCTAGCCTGAGGGTTGTTGACATTCCATCGTAATGGGATGTGAGGAATACAAATGGGTGATTCAATGTTAGGGTGTGGAATCATCAAAGGTTTCCCGACTATAACTAGAGCTTCTTCCGAAGGTGGGAGTAGATTCAGGGGGTGTGTTGTATTGACGACTGCATGTTTGTAGAAGAATTTCTTCTTCACTAGTGAGGAGGATAGTGCGATCCATTGGATTCCCTGGGTTTTGATACTGTATCATTTGTGGTGGGGCAGGATGAATCTCTTATTGGGTATTCATCACACCTTGGTGTGGAATAGGATTTTGCAACACAGCCAGGGGTGGTTGTCGCAAATTCTATTGTGGGTCCTACTAAGGGGTAGACAACACTGGAGGACATGGTGCATTCATGGAATCTTTCATCCATTTGAAGTCAAAGATTTGGGGGCAATGGTGTGTATAATGACCATGCTCACCACAAAGTTCACAAGGGAAGTTCATTTGGAGTTTGTTGTTGTTGTTCCTCCCTTGGATGTTTTTGTTATTTCCCCCTTGGGGGTTCTAGTTCCCATGATTCTGGTTGCTCCCAACTATTTGGTTCTGTTGGGGGTTGTTTCCCCCTAGTCCTGGGTTATTATTGTTTCAGTTTTTTCCTTTTTTTGGCATTATTCGGTTGATGGGATGGATTTTACATATTCAATTGTTTAAAATTTTGAAATTGTTGAATGGGAGAGGGCTGAACAAAGTTAACCCCAATGTGTGATTGTCCTTGTGGAGGCGAAATGGGCTGGGGAGGAATAGGAAATGGGAAGTACGTATTATTTTGTGGTAATGACCCATAGGGTGCATAGGAAGGCATAACACTTTCACTAGTGCTCAGGGTGTAAGATGAGGTAGAGGGGGTACCCGAACTTGATTGAACAGTTGGGTGCATCATGGGTGTCAGCGACAGTCCACTCATGGGTGGAGGGAGGAAAATAGGGTATGGATGTTGATAAGGAGGGGGAGGGTAATAAGGGGGTCTGTCATACATCGGTGGATATTGGGGTGTACCGTACATAGGTGGTGATTGGATGTACAAGTTGTGGTGTGTTGTGGTACCAATCAATCCATTCGCTGAGTGAGACATCCTAGGTTTGTCCTAGTCAAATGGTACGGGTCTCAGGACGTCAGGTAGTACTATGTATAAGTATCCTAACTAAGCATAAATGAGGTCATATTGTTGGGCCTTCCTGATGGATACCTCTTCAGTTTTGGGGAAGGTGGAGGCCACATATTTGGCAAGGAGAGGGACAAGAGATCTGAGAAACCAATCGAGTCATTGTTCTTTGGTGGTTTATTCTTTGTATAAACTACGTCGTCGATGCAATTTGTGAATGCGGTCGACGATATGTGTGCTTGAGTTTTGTTTAAACTTAGAAAGTAGTTCAAGACCATTTTCATGGCGAACTGGTAGTTGAAAGAAGGTCAAAAATGTTTTGACCAATGATTCAAAAGTCACATGGGACCCTGATTTTTTGTCCACATACCACTTGGTTGATGGACATGTGAGTGTGCACTGAAATAAGCTTAATCATAAGGAGTTGTCCATGATCTTGTTTAAAGAGAACCATAAGTTGAAGGTCATGATATGGTTGGCAGGATCTTGTCCCACCTTTCCTTCAAACTTAGGAATGTGTGAAGGTAGTTTGGTAGGCATGGTAGGCCATGTGGGGTCATGCAATATAGGATAATTTGTGAGCTTACTCAGATCTAGTATGTTAAGGGAGGCCAAATATGGCATGTGGAGTGGCATTGGAGGATTAGTTCCATCCATGGTGTGAGAAGGTAGTGTACCTGACCCTTGAGGGGGGTTTGGTGGGGGTGTACTTATCCCTTGGGAAGAAGTGTACCCTCCACCTCCTTGTGAGGGAGAGCTAGTGGATGGATGACCTTGGGAAGTGGACCCAAGTAAAGTGGAACAAATAAATGATGATCCCACAATGGTAGCACTCATAGGGGTGTGAGATGGTTGGGCCGGTGAGTTGGTGAAACTAGGAAATCCTCCTAGGATAGGAGGGAGATTTTGCAAGCATTTGGAATGATGAGGATTCTATGGGTACCCTATGATGTCTGATTAGCAAAGTGGAATGTGTGAAAAATGGTGATGAGAGAAGAAAATGAACAAAAGACTTTGTATAATATGGAACTTCACAATATATCTCACAATCACATGTAATCAAAAGAGAATCATACATAAATCAATTGAAAGAATCATACATGTGGGTAGGTGGATTTTGTACATGTAGTAGAACAAAGAAAACAAATGATCATTTCCTAAAAAAAAATACGTAATGTCCTTCCTCTCAAATAGCACTGGACCTTCCAATAGCACTCAACAATGGGGTCTGAAGCCACTAAAAGAGGAACTAGTGAAGGATGAAATAATTAGTTATAATGAGGGGTAGAGGGTGAATATCTCAAAAGAGTTGGTGATATTTCCCAATAGCCACACAAAATACGATCAAGGTGAAATTGCAGCCCACAATTTCCACCTAGGTAGATGTCCTAAAATTTGGTCACTAGGTACCTCGGTCAAAGTGTGACATTTAGATTTTTGGCCTCAAAAATGGGTCACAAACTGGATCCCTTCTAAGAGATGGGTGCCTCAAGGGGGGATGCATAGAACAACCAGACCTTGGCCTTCAACAATTCATGGGTATCTCCCTGACTTATGGTGTCAGGAACACTTAACTTGGAGGATTTAAAGTTCCCTATTTGTCAACTTTTAATGTTTGAAGATGTGAGAACTAGATAACGGGGAGTTATTTGGATGCCTATCCCCGAGATCCTACCTAGACTAAAAAAATTATTTTGGCACCTCCTGTGGAGGAAAACTTAGTGAGTTTTTAGAAAAAATTTAGATGTGGTTGTTTGAGAGATTGGGAGTGTCAACCAATATCATTTGAATTAAGTGGGAGTGGATAATTTCTTCAAGAAATAGTGGGACGTTTCAGAATCCTTTTGGAGGAAACCTACTTCAACCTCCACAATTCGATATGAATTTATGTGAGTGAGTAGTGACTTTGTGTGTGAGAAAGTGATAAAATGTGCCAAACATTTAATAAGTTAGCTGTCACCTTTCAACATGTGGACTTCCTGTGGTCCTTACAATTCTTGATTACCTATCTTACTAGATGCCATTGGTACAACCTTGCGGAATTTAAAAGTCCCTAAAGAAATAGCATGTGGACATATGGGTCCTTACCAATCCTTTAAACTACCTAATGTGATTTAATCTAAGAAAGCTTCAAAAAACTATCCTAGATTGCAAGCATGTGGGCATGTATGGGCCCGTTACAATAATATTTATACTCCCGTAGTGATGTAAACTAAGAAAGTAGCTTAAACAAATATCCTAATCTTTGCAACATGTGGGTATGTATGGGCCCTTACAAATTTAAGATGTTTTTGAAAAGAAACTAAGAGGATACCTAGGGGGGTTTTGTCCTCTCCTAAAGATTTTGTTTTAAGGGAGATGAAATCTTCCCTGAATCTTTTTTTGATTCTCAAAATCGCTCTATGGTGCGAGAGAAGAGCATACTCAATGATTTGAAGTTTGATTTCTAGTCCCAATGAAAATGTTTATATATCTGATAGTAAATGATTTCAACTTAACTTTTACAATCAAAACAAGCCATCCATGTGGTAAATGAAAGAAAAAGAGGAGAAATATGGTTCTTTTTAACCTCCTAAGTGCCTATGTTTTGAATAACCCTTCATGTGGAGAGGGAATCAAAGTGTGGTGCATTTACAAATTGCATAACAACAAGATTTTGAAGGCCCTGGGCCTTAAAAAATCACAAAACAATATTACAATTTCAAGACTCTGGACAAATGCGCAGGTTACAGTTCAGATAGAGGTGCAGTGGGCACACAATGCATGGTGAATAGAAGACCTTTGGGTGCACTATGCACAAAATGCACAGAAAGACACAACGTTGTGGGCACACAATGCTTGGAATGCATGTATGTGGGCCAAAATACCCACGCATGTTCTGATACACATTGGGGGGGGGGGGATTTTAAGTGGAATTCTCTCCTTCTAGCTACAAATCAAGATCTTTGTAGGTCAGGCTAGGCCGGTTATGATCCCTACAAGGAAAATTAGTTAAAAAGAAGGGGTCAAAAAACCCAAATATGGAGGAAATTGATACCTTATCCCTAGTATGGTCGCCAATCTGTTGTATCATTTTTGCCACCTTAATGAGAAAAGGGGGACACTTACAAGTCTAGCAGGGATAGATAGAAAAGATAGAGGTTAGTATATGAATCAAATGAATCAATCAGATGAAATAAACAAACAACTAAGCTAATAATAAGTAAAGAAACAAAACTCAAATGCATAAGGAAATTAGAACCAAAATCAATCAAACAATTGACCAATATTCATGCCACCAATGGAGAAATTATATTAGTGGTCAAACACCAAAGATAAAGGGGGACTTATGGATCCCCTCTTCCTTCTAGGGAGGGATATTGAGAGTATCTTCTTACAAATGACAAACTAGAAAGTAAATGGTGAAGAAATCCAAGCTTATTCCCTTAAGATGTGAGGTGAATAGCTTAATGAGATTATTTTAGTATTCTCCAAGACGAAAAGAGGTTCCTTGTAGGAGAATAGAGGGAACATAACAATACAATGAGATTCTTGAATTCATAGTGCACCCATGGCCTCTTTTTATATCAAATCTTTGAGGCATTATCCAATTGGTGTGTGAACAAGGGGCCCTTTATGGCACCCTTAGGTCTTTTACCAACCCCCCACTTGGATTCAACTCATTTTTGAGAGTCAAATCGACTTGGGAGATGAACCAGAAGTGGGTGATGGGCCAAAAAGAACCATAAATGCATCATTTATAGGAGTGCATGAATTTTATCGTACACAGTCACGCATCAGACGCATGTGCACTCTTTTTTCTTCTTTGGCCTACGCACATTGTTGGCACAGGGGAATACCCAGGGTTTATCTCTAACAATGCACCAACAAGCCCTAACTACTATCCCTTTTAGAAACAACTATGAAGCAGATGCATTCTCACCCAAAGTAGCAATAGGGGGTTGCAGGACAGAGGTGTCTACAACCAAGGGAAATGCAAGGTGGGTTCAAGGAAACAACACACAACAACTTGGTTATTCTTTATCATCCTTAAGCCTATTGTGAGAACTATATCTCAGATCTAACAAAATGATGCAATAACAATATAACAGAAAGCAAAAGAACACAACATCAATCACACAAAACAACAAGATATACGTGGTTCACCCTCTGCCTAGGGCTACGTCCACAGAACTGCATTTTTTGATATTATATGAAAACATATAGTTCTATCTACGCTCTTATCTTGCATATATCTCTTTCTTTCTCTTCTTCTCTTCCCTCCCTATGCACCTAGATATAGGGTTGATCTTCGCACCCAACTGAAGATATTACAACACAAACTACTCTCACAACACAATACTCCTCTCTCAACAATAACAAGAATCACCCATCATAACATAATCGAACCCATCCCAGGTCTTCTTGACCTTTATTTATACATTACAATGACTCTCGAACCACCTTAGGCCAAAAACTAGGTGTCAAAACCCTAAATACCAAAATCCTAGGTGTCTAGAACCCTATGTCAACTTGACCTGTGTTTTCAGGGCTTTGCCAACCTGTCTTTCCTTCTTTCCTCCGAGGTGCTCCAAATCATCCATTGGTGGATTTTCCCTCTTGCTGAGTTTTCCATGATCCATCTTCCTTTCTGATATATCTTCCTTGATCTCCCCATCCAACAACTTGCTTTCTCTTACTTTTCTCCATCTTCTCTACTCTTTTGGCCACTTCGACCTAATCTCAGTCAACTTGTCTTTCGTGAAGTTCACACTTCATTCTTCTTCCTTAACCTTCTCTTTCTTCCATGACCAAGGTCCAACAGGCCCCCAACACTCACATGTGACTCGTCCCAAGTCACTTCAGGTCTAAACCTTCTATTTCACTTTGTGATCTAGAATCGGATCCAGAAGCCTGACAGGGCTAAAAAAGGCTCAAAAATGAAAGTGCTCAGAATCTGATGAAACCAATGCCATTGCATCCGTCTCGTCTTCCTGATTCTGGCCATTTATTTACTTCATCAAATGGGCTCCATATGCGAAAGATATCACGTTCTATCCAAAAACCCAAACAGGAAAAAAAGGGGATGACTGTACAGTCCGTACAGTGCCATGTGGCATGTTGACTGTACAGTCCGTACGGTCATACATATGATGTGGTAGTTCCTGGAGATGACATGTGCCAGGTGATGGAGCATGATAGGTACAGTTGGACCAATCTATGGGTGACACGTGTCACCATTGTAAGGGTGACACATGGCACGGAATGACGTCAGCAGGTGACTGGGTAGGTACGGTGGTAGGGCACATGGACCATCTAGCATTTGACGCGTGGCAAACACGTGGACCATTTGGCATTTGATGCGTGGCAAAATTCTATTGGTTGTTGAGGTACCACGTGGCCCAGTCATGGGCTGCCACGTGGCACCTTATGGTTGGTTCGTGGTTTATGTAAAATTATTTGGTTTTACCGTGGGTTGAACCCCCGACCTCTCCTCCGTGCAACAGACTAGCAGGACTGGGCTAACCACCCGGGCCACTGTTGGTGCTTATTAACCATACGAAAATAAATGTATTTAAGTTTGTTGCAATGGATAGTTGGGCGCGGAAAGGGCTGGGGCTTAGCCCCAGCCCATGGTTTCAACTGTCGCCATACACCCGAGGGTGTGGGAAACCAAATGCGCAGAGTTTGGATAGGGACTAGCCCCCGGACTTCGGTACCACCATATAACCACTGCCAATGGAGCTGGTGTTATCCACCATTTTGGGCGCACGGGTAAGTTGTTAGCATCGAGTCCTATGACCGCGCCATAGGACCAGGGGCCAGTGCACCACAGGGATAGCGCTTGGCCACATGGTCGTCCACCATGTGACCAAGGGTGCGCAAGTTTGGGGGCTGCATCAAAATTTACACAAAAGTGGGTTTTTTTGTTATGTTTTTGGATCTCTATTGATTCTAAGCCCGTTTTAATGGATTTTCTCCATTTTTGGGAGATATTGGGCATTTTTGGAGCCCAAATTTTGGGAGGAAGTTGGGGATGGATAATCAACTTCAGATCTATATAAACTAGGCCTGTTTGAGGCCATGGAGGACAGTCAGAGCAGATTTATGCTGAAGGGAAGCCAAGCCAAAGCCATTTTTATGCAGGGAAGCTATTGAGGAGCATAGGCTTGCGGGCCATTTCTGGGAGCTCCGGACGTCCGTTTTGCGTGCCGTTTTCTTTGCAGGGTTCTAGAGATATTGAAGAACATGACCAGATAAGTCTTGTATCCAATTGGCACTACTGTGATGTATTTTTGAGCTTTTTAAAATAAATAAAGAAGCCTCCCTCACAGAGACAAAATCCCAGAGACGTAGGCAAAGTTGTGCCGAACTCCGTTATCAATTCTCGTGTTATGGTTTGTTGTATATTGTTTCATTTAAGATATGCATATGTGTATATGGTTGTCATAATTCCTCTCTTTTCCTCATTCTTTCATTAAGTTTCTCAAATGGTTAATTAACGCATGTAAAATTAAAACTCAACCATAGTCATTAAAAGATCCTACGGATCAAGTGGTATCAGAGCTAGTTGACATTTGGATTTGAGTTTTGCATGTTAACCAGGGAAAATCTACCACATGGTGAAGGCGAGATTGTTGCAGAGAATCCATTAATTGGATTGAGAAAGAGATCTTCTCAAAGTGAGAAGATGGCATCGGAAGAAGGGATTTCTCAATATGAGAAAGAGTTCCGGAAAACATTCCTTGCTATGTCGGAGATGGTGAAATTTTTGTATGAAGATTACCTAGAATGAAAGAGACCAGTTTTGGGTGAATCTTCAAAGGGAAAAAGTGAAGAGGAAGAGGACCATCCTCAGATTCCTCCTTCACCTCCATCAACACCTCCTTCTTCTCCTTCTTCTTCAAGTTCAAGTTCTAAATCTAATGGAAAGAAAAATGTTCATAAGAATAAGAATGAAATGCCATTGTTAAAACTTGATGTTAAATTTGAGTTTCCCATATATGATGGTGAAGTAAATGTAGAAAAACTTGACAATTGGATCAGGAAGATGGAGGTATACTGCATTGTGCAACAGATCAAAGATGAGGCCACACAAATCAAGTTGGCATCTTTGAGGCTTGCAGGTACAACTCTCATCTGGTGGCAAAGCAAGCTGCAAAAGGGAACACAACAAGTGGGTAATGTATTTCCATCATGGAAGAGTTTCATTTCTACACTTAGGAAAAAATTCTATCCTTTGGGTTATAAATAAAAAGCACTAATTGAATGGCAATATTTAAAACCAAGAAAAGGACAAATAGTGCAAGAATACACCAATGGATTTTGAAAAATGGCACTAATGTTAGATATCCCTTTACAATCACAAGAAACCCTTATGAAGTATATAGGAGGTTTACCTGCACATATTAGAAACATTGTTTTCATGTTTGGACCCACTAACCTTGATGAGGTTTCTGTTCAAGCAACGTATATTGAAGCAGGGAAAGCAGGTGTGTCAGGGGAATCATCGTCTTCAAGGAAAGAGGACAAGAGGAAAAGGCATGGAAAGAATGCAAATGCAGTGACGAGGAAGGAAGGAAACCCCTCTTGAAAGCATTGCAAGAAAGAGGGACATGATGAGGACAAATGTTTGTATTTACATCCCGAGAAGAGGCCAAAGTGGTTCAAAGAAAAGAAGGGAACGCAAACAGTGGCAATGACGACAAAACCCATAGACTTGGGATCGGATTCAGGTGATGATTCAAAGATCTCATTGGTTGGTATGACAGGTAAAATTGGTGAAGACATTGATTGTAGAAGCAAGTTGTTTCATATAAGGTTAATCATGCGACACACTAATATAGACACGTTAATTGACAGTGGATCTCAATCTAATCTAATCTCAGAAGAATTGGTTAAGCAATTGGGGTTAAAAACACAACTACATCATAAGCCTTATACACTTAAATGGATAAGAAATCATCATCGAATGCACATAAAAAAGCAATGCACAATCAAATTTGCAATTTCATCTAAGTATGTGGACGAAGTAACATGTGATGTAGTGTCATTAAGAGAATGTGGAATGGTCTTAGGTAGCCCATATTTATATGATCGTAAGGCAATCTTCTATAGGACAAAGAATCAATATCAATTCACTAAAGCAAGTCAGGATTATGTGGTTCATGCTCATCATGTTAAAGAAAATAAAACACTTCAAACAATGGAACAATTAAAGAAGGCAGTGCAAGCAAGCAACAAACCAATAATTGTTTCAAATGAAGTAATTGATCTTAAGAAAGAACAAGAAATGATTGTTGAATGGAAAATCAATCATAAGTTGCTTCAAGATAATCTCATGTCGGGCAAATATCTCAAGTATATCAGCTCATTTGCAGTCGTCTTCTTGATACTGTCATTAGTAATTTTTTCTACATGGATGATAGTGGCTTCAGTAAGATGTAACAGGGTTCAAATGGATAACAATATACTGTCAGTTGTCATGATTGTGTTACAGTTGATCTTGATGAGACAGGTGCACAGGACAGAGTTCAGAGACAGAGGGCAAGTTGGGTGGCCTATCCCAAGATTGTTGACTGGTCAATAACCTTTTGGGGACCAAAAGTTCTTTTAGTGGGGAGGTGTGATCCAGAATCGGATCCAGAAGCCTGATAGGGCTAAAAAAGGCTCAAAAATGAAAGTTCTCGGAATCTGACGAAACTAGCGCCATTACGCCTGTCTTGTCTTCCTGATTCCAACCATATATTTACTTCATCAAACGGGCTTTGTATGAGAAAGATATCACGTTCTGTCTGAAAACCCAAACAAGCAAAAAAAGGGGATGACTGTACAGTCTGTACAGTGCCACGTGGCATGCTGACTGTACAGTTCGTACGGCCATATAGATGACATGGAAGTTCCTGGAGATGACAAGTGGCAGGTGATGGAGCATGACAGGTACAGTTGGACCAATCTATGGGTGACACATGTCACCACTGTAAGGGTGACACGTGGCATGAAATGACGTCAGCAGGTGACTGGGCAGGTGCAGTGGCAGGGTAATTGGACCATCTGGCATTTGATGCATGGCAGACACATGGACTATCCAACATTTGACGCATGGCAGACTTCTATTGGTTGTTGAGGTGCCACGTGGCCCAGTCATGGGCTGCCACATGGAACCCTGTGGTTGGTTCGTGGTTTATGTAAAATTATTTAGTTTTACTGTGGGTCGAACCCTCGACCTCTCCTCCACGCAACGGACCGGCAGGACCGGGCTAACCACCTGGGCCACTATTGGTGCTTATTAACCATACGACAATAAATGTATTTAAGTTTGTTGCAACGGATAGTTGGGCGCGGAAAGGGCTGGGGCTTAGCCCCAGCCCATGATTTCAACTATGGCCATACACCCGAGGGCGCGAGCAACCAAATGCACAGAGTTTGGATAGGGCCTAGCCCCCAGACTTCGGCACCACCATATAACCACTACCAATGGAACCAGGGCTATCCACCATTTTGGGCGCACGGGTAAGTTGTTAGCATCGGGTCCTATGACCGCGCCACAAGACCAGGGGCCAGCGCACCACAGGGATAGTGCTTGGCCACATGGTCATCCACCATGTGACCAAGGGCACGCAAGTTTGGGGGCTATGCCCAAATTTACACAAAAGTGGGTTTTTTTGTTATGTTTTTGGATCTCTATTGATTCTAAGCCTGTTTTAATGGATTTTCTCCATTTTTGGGAGATATTGGGCATTTTTGGAGCCCAAATTTTGGGAGGAAGTTGGGGATGGATAACCAACTTCATATCTATATGAACTAGGTCTATTTGAGGCCATGGAGGACAGTCAGAGCAGAGTTATGCTGAAGGGAAGCCAAGCCAAAGCCATTTTTATGCAGGGAAGCTATTGAGGAGCAGACGCTTGCGGGCCATTTCTGGGAGCTCCGGACGTCCGTTTTGCGTGATGTTTTCTTTGCAGGGTTCTAGAGATATATAAGAACATGACCAGATCAATCTTGTATCCAATTGGCACTATTGTGATGTACTTTTGATATTTTGAACAGAAATAAAGAAGCCTCCCCCACAGAGACAAAAGCCCGGAGACGTAGGCAAAGTTGTGTTGAACTCCATTATCAATTCTCATGTTATGGTTTGTTGTTGATTATTTCATTTCAGATCTGCATATGTGTATATGGTTTTCATAATTCCTCTCTGTTCCTCATTCTTTCATTAAGTTTCTCAAATGGTTAATTAACGCATGCAAAATTAAAACTCAACCATAGTCATTAAAAGATCCTACGGATCACTTTGAATTCAAACTGCACAGGGAAACCTGTGCTTTCTTCTCTGTCCCTTTCTTCCCTATGCAGACTGTCTTTTCTATGTCTGGTACCCAGTTTCAACTACACCTGGTACCTAGAACCTTCTTCTCATGCTTTTACTAAGAGCTGCAAGGAAACTGGTTGTCATAGAATAATTTCAACCGGCTCCCATTCACTAAACCTTCCTTCCACTCTCCATTAAGTGTCTTCAACTGCGCAAATCCTCCTTCTGTAACATATGTGACCTCAAATGGCCCAAGCCAATGTGTTCTAAACTTCCCTGGATGCTTCATGAACTTGTTGTCATATGCCAATACCATATCTCCTTTCTTAAAGGCTTTCTTTTTGATATGTCTATCATGGTAGGCCTTTTCTCATTCCTTCTGTACCTGCTGATGAAATCCTATGATAAATCATATTCTTCTATTTATACCAACTACGCAAGCCTCTCTTGAACAATGCCAATGCCATCCATATCTGTGAATGTTGAAATTCTGAGACTAAGAACCAAATATTCCATAGGGACAACTACTTCTAAACCATAAACCGACTTAAAGTGAGTCTGCATTGTCAGCTTCTTGCAAGTATTTATATAGGCCCATAGCACTACTAGTACTCTCAAATCCTAGTCATCCCTATTCACATTGAAAATCTCCGTCAGCACTATCTCCAAGATCTTGTTGAAATCTTTGACCGTCCCATTCGCTTGTGGATGGTATGGAGTACTCTTCTGATAGTGGACTTCAAATTCCTGAGTCAAAGCTTCAATAGTCTTATTAATAAAGTGTGTACCTTGATCACTCATCAGGGTCTTCAGACATCCAAATTTGGTTATGATATCATCAAATATAAATCGTGCAGTTGTAGTTTCACTACATTCCTTCACTACTCTTGCTTCTTCCCATCTGGTCAAATAGTTTGTTGTAGTGATGATGTATCTAGCTCATGTGTGATTTCCTGGTGGGTTAATAGGTCCCACAAAATCAATGGCCCATTTCTCAAATGCCTGTAAGGTTAGTTGTGGTGCTAAAGGCATCTCATATCTTCTGGAAGGTTTTCGAACTCTATGGCATACATCGCAAGCTTTATAATATTTCTTAGCATCTTTATGTAAGGTAGGCCACTAGAGGCTAGCTCTAAGAACCTTTTGCATTGTTTCTTTTCCTATGTAGTGTCCCCCTGCAATGCCTTCATGTGATTATGCTAGAATCAATGGTCTTTCTGCCTCCATAACACATATCCTCATGATCTCATCAGGTCCCATGTTGTATAGTTGTCCAACTATAAGTGAAAAATATGCAACGCGAACTACTAACTGTTTCTTCTAGATGATTGTATATTCACGAGGTGCCATTCTTGTTGATAGGAACTGGAATATCTCAGCAAAGTGATCATCAACCCTTCTGATGGCCAACAACTGTGCATCTAGTAGTGTATCCTCCAAACTAGTAGGTTCCTCTCCATGCTCCAACCGAGACAAGTGGTCAGGTCCCTTGTTCATTTTCCCTAGCTTGACCACAATCTCAAAATCATATTTCTGGAATAATAGTAACCATATGCATATCCTCCCCCACAACACTGAATTTTTGAATATGTATTTCAATGCAAAGTGATCAGTGAACATCTTAAAATGTCCTCCCAACAAGTAGTGTCTAAACTTGTGCAACATGTACACCATGGATAAACCTTCTCTCTCAGTGGTAGTGTAGTTTATCTCAGCTGTAGATAGCTTCCTTCTAGAAAAGGCTAACGAATGGTCAATATCTCTTGCTCCTGGTTGTACTAACACTGCTCCTAGTGCAATAGATGAAGCATTGACATGCACGTGAAATTCCTTGCTCCAATCTAGGAAAACCAGAATAGGCGCAATAACCATTTTTTGTTTTAGTGTGTCGAAGCTCTACTGACATTCTTCTATCCATTGAAACTAACAATATTTCTTTAATAAATTCTCCATAGGTGCTGTAATTTGTGCATAGCCATTAATGAACTTTCTATAGTATCTAGTATGTCCCAGCGTAGTGTGCAGTTGTATAACTGAGGTAGGGGGGGGGGTAGATAGACAATAATGGAAATATTGGAGGGATCTACCAACAACCCATGATTACACACAATATTCCCTAGCATCACTCCAAAGGGTGAAAATACGATTCACTTCTTCAGGTTCAGGGCAATCTAACATTGCCTGCACTTATCAAACATTAGTCTTAAACATTCAATATGGTTTTGTAATAAGCCAAAAATAGTCTAATCATCAAAATATGCTTCGAAACATTTATGTAAAACTCCTTGAATGCTTCGACCACCACCCTAGAACTGTTGGCCCTTGTTCATGGAAGAAATTTAAGGTTAAGGAAGAAGCAAAAAGTGCAAACTGCGCGGAAGAAACATTGACTAAGATTAGTTCAAAGTGGCCAAAAGAGAATAAAAGACAGAGCGAAGTAAGAGAAATCAAGACGTTGAACAGGGAGATCGAGGAAGACAGATCAAAAAGGAATATGGATCATGGAAAAATCATAAAGAATAAAAATCCACCAATGGATGATTTGGAGCACCTCATAGGAAAGAAGGAAAGATAGGATGGCAAAGCCCTAAAAACACAAGTCAAGTTGACCTAGGGTTTTGGTATTTAGGGTTCTTGTTTTGGGCTTCTACGAAGTCCTTTTCTTGTTCTTCCATCCACTTCTGAATCTCTTTCTTCGATGGAAATCACCTTGACATTACCTCAAGAAGATCCTGGTCTCGAAAAAAAAACCATTTGTTGGCATAGGGGCAGACCTAGGGTTCGACTCTAACAGTGCACCAACAAGCCCTAACTACTGGACCTTTTTGCAACACCTACGAAGTAGATGCAGTCTCACCCAAAGTAGCAATAGGGGGTTGTAGGACACAGGTGTCTACAACCAGGGGAAATGCAAGGTGGGTTCAATGCAACAACACACAACAACTTGGTTATTATTTATCATCCTTAAGCTTACTGCACAAACTATATATCAGATCTAACACAATGATGAAATAAGAGTATAACAGAAAGAAGAAGAACGCAACATCAATCACACAAAAAAACAAGATATATATGGTTCACCCTCTCCCTAAGTCTACGCCCACATAACTTTGTTTCTTGATATTATATGAAAACATATAGTTCTATCTGCACTCTTAGCTTCCAGATCTCTCTTTCTTTCTCTTCTTCTCTCCCCTCCCTGTGCACCTAGATGCAAGGTTGATCTTCACACCCAACTGTAGATCTTACAACACAAACTTCTCTAACAACACAATACTCCTCTCTCAACAATAACAACAATCACCCATCATAACATAATCGAACCCATCCCAAGTCCTCTTGACCTTTATTTATACATTACAATGATTCTCGAACAACCTTAGGCTGAAACCTAGGTGTCAAAACCCTAAATACCAAAACCCTAGGTGTCTAAAACCCTAGGTCAACTTGACCCACATTTTCAGGGATTTGCGAGCATGTCTTTCCTTCTTTCTTGCGAGGTGCTCCAAAGCATCCATTGGTGTATTTTTCCTCTTGCTGATTTGTCCACGATCCATATTCATTTCTAATCTGTCTTCCTCAATCTCCCCATCCAAAAGGCTTTCTTTCTCTTACTTCACTCCGTCTTTTCTACTCTTTTGGTCACTTCGACCTAATCTTAGTCAACTTGTCTTTCACGCAGTTCGTGCTTTGTGCTTCTTCCTTAGCCTTCTCTTTCTTCCATGACAAGGGCCAACACACATGCATGCACTTACTATAGTGTTTCTTCCCATGTCAATTTTATAACCAGTTGTATAGGTTTTGTGCCCTTTGGAAATGTATTTTTGGGGATATGGATGAACTAATAGGTGTTTGGAGATGTTGGTTTCCTGTGACCATTTGCGGACGAAATTTCAATGATAACACTATCTTTATTTAATAACTTCTCCATAGGTGTTTTTATCTGTGCGTAGCCCTTAATAAAATTTATGTAGTATTGAGTGTGTCCCAATGCAGTGTGCAAATGTCTAACTGAAGTAGGAGGAGGTAGATCAACAATGATAGTGATCTTGGAAGGATCTACCAACAACCCCTACTTACACATAATGTGTCCTAACAACACCCCAAAAGGTGAAAAGAAAATACACTTATTCAGGTTCATGGAAATATGACATTGCCTACACTTATCTAACATTAATCTCAAACATTCAATATGATATTTTAGTAGGCTAAAAATGATCCAATCATCAAAGTATACCTCAAAAAAATTGTGTAAATACTCCTTAAATTATTTGACCACCACCCTGTAAAAGATGGCTAGTGCATTCTTCAAACCAAAAGGCATCACAATGTACTGATAAGATCAACATTCTACTGCAAATGTGGTATTATGTCTGTCCTCCTTAGCAATTTTGATCTGGTGATAGCCTGAAAATCCATCTATAAATGAATAGAATTCCTTTCCTCCTACATTATCTAGAACCTCATCAGTAAACGGTGTTGGAAATGGATCATGTAAACATGCATCATTCGGTCTCCTTAGATCTACACAGATTTTGATTTCTCTTGACTTCTTATCTTGGACCACCATAGGGCTGATCCATTCAGATTCTTCAACTAGTTCTATGATTCCTGCTTCTAGCATTCTATCTAATTCAATCTTAACTTTCTGCTTGTACTTGGGATT
This sequence comes from Picea engelmannii, assembly GCA_009831015.1. Classification (NCBI taxonomy): domain Eukaryota; kingdom Viridiplantae; phylum Streptophyta; class Pinopsida; order Pinales; family Pinaceae; genus Picea; species Picea engelmannii. The sequence continues at coordinate 13,241 of ML829910.1, read as the reverse complement.
CAATCTTTAAGGTCTCTACTTGACATGCCTTGTATCTGGTTTCAAAGGAATCTTCATTTCTCACATGGGCCCTTTGATACCCTTGATGCCTGTGAAATTGGTTGGAAAAAAGTCATGATACTCATGCAATAGTTCTATAATCTTACTAATAGTATCATCATCCCAATAGTTTCCCACATTTTCTAACTTAGGTGCTTGCTCTGTTCCAATATTAACCTTCTTAATTTTAATAGGTTACCCAATAAAAGGTAATTCAATCCCTGGCCCTTATATGTCTCTCTGTCCTTCAGTTTATGAAATGTTTACATCCCTAGGGTCATCATCCTCATCAACATTAATATTATAACAACCCTATAACCAATGAAGAGGCTCAATCCATTCATCTTCTTCTTGGTCAAGAGGGGGGTTAGGTGCCTCCTCAAAGATCTTCTATCTTACAACTTGTAAAGCCTGATCTATTGTGGGGTACTGACTTTCAAATAGGAATTTAGCTATAAAGTTTTGGTTCATACCATACCAATCTGTAGTGACAAAACACAGTTCTGCTTGAAGATACCAGTTGATAGGCATAGTATCCAAGGTGTTAATGAAATTATGTACCCACTATTCTTTAGGAATGTTGCTCTAGGCTTCCTCACAACTTTACACATTGTCCTTAGGACAACTCTGACCTATGTATCGTACTTTGCAACCTTCATCTTGATATGAAAAGTGCATTTTCATCAAGGTGCGACATTGTAACCATTTTGTGATGTTCTTCTTGTGTGTTTCCCACCATCTAGATGGCGTTGATTTAAAGGCTTCATCTAGTGCCAACAACCTCTATTGTACTGGTACAATTCCTTCAAATTCAAATAGAAATGTCTCTAAGTTATTCAATCCATCAAATGAAGGAAGATTACTTCCTTCTATGCCAATCCAGTGAACTGCCTTGGTCAATCTGGCACATCTCCGCGTAGAGACTTCATACATTCTATTCTTCCAATTTTCCAATGCTTCTTTTGAATCTGATGAGCATGCACTTTCACTTCGCCAACTTAGATTTCCATATGCTGTAGGATTAATATAATCCTTTTGTCCTACTGTCAGTTTATATATGTTCTCTAGCTCAAAGGCACAGTCTTCTTCTCTTATAGGTTCTGTGTATCTGTGACCTTCATTAGGATCAAGAGGTGCAATGACCCTAAACCCATCACCTTCAAATGTTGTTCTTCTCTTTTTTAGGTCAACAATAGTCGAATTGTTGAAAGCCCAATCAATTCCTAACAACGTAGGGTAGGGGTAGCTATCATCAACAATATCAATCACTTTGAAGTCTACAAATGTCCTCACTCTGTTAATGTCCATAGGGACATGCTCTAGTCTTCCAAAGGGGCTCACCGCCTGCTGATTAGCCATCTTGAGCCTAATAGGAGAGTAAATCAACATAGGTTTTCCCATCAATGCCCAAGTCTGCTTCGTCATAACATTTACTTATGATCCCAAGTCGAGGACCACATAGTCTATGTCGTAGTCTCCAATCTGAGCACTGAGGTGTAGTTCCTTCCTTGTCCTCATTTTTCTAGATACTTGATTCACAACTCTACTTAGTAGAGGATCTATTCTCCCAATTTCATACTATCTTATCAGGTGTTGTAGTTCTTGCACATCTTTTTCATATTTAATCAAATTGATACAAGTATACAAGAAGTCCATAATCTTTCTTACCTCTTTTCCTTGTCTATCTAGGGCAGATTGATCAAATGTTGGAGGAATTTCACATCCCCTTACTTCTGGTTGTGCCCGATATGAATAATCTTGTTCTCCAACAAATTCTCTTCTTGCTTCTTCAAAGGTATGCTTTTCTTTCCTTGGATCAAACAATTGTGTCTTCTCTGCAGCTCTTCTGATCCCTGATCCATCTATAGTCTTTCTTGGAGTCACCTGATCTTCTCCTGTAACAATGCCTCCTCTAGTAATAACAACGACTCTGGGATCCTCACCGTGAGGTTTTGCTGATATTATTTGTACTTGTTGGTTTCCACCTCATCTTTCCTGAATTTTAGCTAACAATACTGGAAAGTCTTCAATGACATGATAACATGAATTACAATAGTTGCAAGTAGTACAAGGGTTCTAACAATCCCTTTCCAAGTGACTTGGTTGGGCATAGTTATATAAAATGATCTGACCTCGACCTCGACCCCTGCCTCCGCCTCGTCCTCTTCCTCTGAATCCACCGTGAGGGTTGAATTTTCCTCTTCCTAGGGAATTGAACTGCACAATATTTCCTTCTGACTATAATTCTCCTTGAATTCTATATGTATTCCTTGACTTTTCATGCATGAGGTCATAATCCCTACAGTTCTTCTCATCATGCCCCACATATTTATAGAATGTGCAATAAATATTGGTGGGTGTCTGGACATATTTCTGCATATAATAACATTCACCAGGGTGATGTATATTTATACATACCTGACACCATGGTAAAGTAGTCTGCTTCATAGGGTTAGGGGCTCTAGAGGCCAAGTATTCATTAAATAAGGGACAATTCTCTTTGTCATGGCCCTCTACTTTACATATGATACACCAGCTATATTCAATTTTCTCCTTTCCTTTGTCCTTCTTCATATCTTCAACCTATAAACATAAACTAGTTAACTGATTCAAAATATGGCTCATACCTAGACCAGATTCTCCTACAGGGGTTGATTCTAGTTTCATGGCAATATCTAGAGCTTCAGCCTGTGAAGAAACCTTATGTTGCATCAGAGGAACTCCAATGTGTGGTAGGAGGGTAGCAATGAACCATTCCTTATGATGTTCGTCTGGGATATGAAAACTTAAATGGCCTGTCAAGGTCTTAAACCTCTGATCAAACTCCCAAATAGGTCCAGTCACCTTTTGCTTGATTTCCTTCAACTTTGTAATGCACTGTGACTCCGACTTAGGCTTCTTGAACTCTGTACTCAACACAGTCTTAATGTCACTCAGTGGTTTAGGCTATACATATCCTGTAAAAAACTTCATATACCATCTCAGGGTGCGGTACCTCAAGGTATTACTAAACTGATCTCTCTTAACAACTTTGTTAGTGACTTTCTTAATTCTCCATACAACTTCGCATAAGAACCAATGTTGGTCAGGATCTTCAGATCCATCTCCTCTAAAAATAGGAAGCCTCATTTCATCTGCCATGGAATTTCCTAGGTTTCTCAACTGAGTATGTACTAAACTGCTTATAACAATTCTCTGGGTTCTCTGATTACTCTAGTTACTTTGGCTACTTAATGATGCTAAAGCAATAGGATGAGAAATAATAATTACTTCGATAGTAGGCATAGTCCCTAAAGTTTTTGGTTCTCCTCGGTGAAGTTCTTCAGTATCTACTTTCTCTGCCCTTGTAGACTCTGAATACTCTTCGTCGGTTAGCTTTGCTTCTTCTCCACTATAGAATCCCTCATCTTTGTAACTATGCTTAAATAGGCTCGCAAGAGGAAACTCTTTGAATGATCTCCCACTGCATGTGTGTCCAACCTCTGTGTCACTTTCGTTGTTTGAATTCTAGAACAGTAGCTTTAAAACCCAACTGATTACTGTATCTTCAAGATATTCTTCTCATGCAATATCATCTTAATATTTAACTTCAAGAAGTGTAGAAACTTTTCTCTAGGTCCCTTGAATAAATACCTCTTTGCTTGACTATATGATTCCACTATGTCGATAATAAACTCAGTAATGTACCCTCTAATAGTGTTATCAAACCATAGATCTACTGCTCTAAACACAACGTTATCAACTCTCTTGACTTTCTTGATTAACGTCGATGTCCAAACCACAGGTGGTCTAGATCTGATTTCAAACTAAGTGTCTGCTCTTCTGGATAACCACTCATATAACTCTTTATGAACTCCTGTAAAGAAAATTCCATGCACATCCATAAAGATGTACCTCCCCAACCAGTCTTTTATACTAATACTAGGGTTCTTGTTCTAATCTACGACAAAGTCCCTTTCTTGTTATTCTATCTAGTTATGAATTCCTGTCTTCAATGGAAACCACCTTGACATTCCCTCAAGAAGATCCTGATCCCGGCAACAAAACCATTTGTTGGCACAGGGGAAAACCCAGGGTTCAACTCAAAAAGTGCACCAACAAACCCTAACTACTATCCCTTTCAACAACACCTGCAAAGTAGATGAAGTCTCACCCGAAGTAGCAATAGAGGGGTTGTAGGAAATATGTGTATAAAACCAGAGGAAATGAAAAATGATTCTATAACAACAACGCAATGTAAACTAGAGATTCTTTAACAGTTTTACACTTAGCTTCACGAAGTTATCTTATACATTCTATCTTTAATAGGGAAAACATCCATGCAATAATAGTATAACAGATAGAAAATAACACTACATCAACCACAAATAAAAACAAGATTTACGTGGTTCACCCTATCCCTAGGGTTACATCCACATAACTATGTTTCTTAATATATTAGATGAAAACATACAGTTCTATCTACGTACTTAGCTACAGATCCTTCTCTCTATTCCTCTTTCTCTCCCCTCCCTGGGCACCCAACTGCATGGTCGATCTTCGCACCCAACTGAAGATCTAGAATACAAAATGATCTTACAACAAAACACTTCTCTCTCTCAATATGGATATCACCAACAACGACGACAACAAAAATAACCAATGACCAACCCTATCAACTCTTCTAGACCTTTATTTATAAATTTCATGACTCTTAGACAACCTTAGATCGAAGCCTAGGTGTCAATACCCTAGATGCCAAAACTTTCATTTTAAGGGCTTCACCAACCTGGTCTTCCTTATTCTCCACGAGGTGATCCAAAGCACCCATTGGTGTCTTCTTCCGCTTGTTGAGTTGTCCATGATCCATCTTCTTTGTTTCTTTGTCTTCCTTGATCTTCTCTTTCAACTACTTTCTTTTCCTTTACCTCATTCCTTCTTTTCTGCTTCTTTAACCACTTTGACCCTTCCTCAGTTTGTGTGCCTTCCGCGCGCTTCATGCTTTGTATTTCTTCTTTATTAATCTTTCTTCCTTCCTTAATACATAACCAAGGGCCAACAACATTCCATATTGGTGAGGTATCAACATATATTTCCAATGCATGGTTCTTAATGGTAGCTACAAGCTTAAGTGTCATTGAAATTTAAAAGGCATTAGCATGACCTCTGTTTTAAGAATTTGATAATGGGAACAACAATGCAGAACGACGATTCTTGGTCATCATGTTTCGAATTGGTCATCATACCATCTCTATCGCATTTCATAACAGAGCCTAAAATTGATTGTTGGAATGTTTTCTTTAATTCAATTATAATTGAAATGTTTTTATTTTAGATTTAATTTTAATTTTTTTTATAAATTGTTTTTAATTTTCTTTTGCTTTTTTTAGTAGCTACAGAATCATAACTACTCTTAAAATATTTGAGTTTTTTTAGTTATTTTGATTTTATGGTTTTCAGGTGTTCATTCTTTGACATGGAGTGATATTGTGACGTGATTCTTACATCCAAATGCATGCATCAAGATTATATAAACATACAAACCATTATAAACAATCCAGATGGCTTGGGTGCGATCATAACTAAGAAACTATTTTCGGACGCGATTTTTGGCCAAATGAAGAAGACTCTGCAAAACCTAAAACATGGGTTTTGTTCAAAACATCTCCAAATAGGTTATTTGTGAGGATTTTCTCCAAAATGTGCATGTTTTGGGAGATATTTGTGGTTCTTTCAAGGGTACGCTTTTGTTACAACCATTTCCCAATGACACCCAAAATGATAAACCAGTTAGCAAACAAATCAGATCAAGATATCTTTAGATGGTTCCATGCAAAATAATCCATGTGTGATTAGATCTTCATCCAAGAATGTATTAAGGACAAGCTCTTGGATATTAATGAGGATTTGACAAACCATTTTTGGGGAAATTGGTTTAGATTCGCCCCATTGATTTTTCTTGTATAAATATTAGGTTTGAAGATAGGTTTTGGTGTGTGATGGTGGAGTAACGGATGGAAAATTTTTTGGGAGATGGACTACTTAATATTTTATTGAAGAATATATAATCATGCTTTAGATAAGGATTCTGTCCTGTAATTTAAAAAGTTATGTTTTCATTATAATATTTTGATATTATGGTTCATATTCTTCAAAGTAATTGATTATGAATTGATTAAAATTAGCTTTAGTTCGTTTTAACAATACATGGTTAATTGCTATCATTTATGTATTAATTTATTCAATCCTTAATAGTCTATTATCCCAATTATCTTGGTCTTGGTGATTGTATTATTTTGATGCAAATCTTGTATTATATTGATTTTATTCATGTAATTTGGATTTGTAAAGATATAATTGTTCAATTAAGATTTTTCTTATTTTCGATTAGTCTATTATATCTTCACTAAGGATCATGATTTGAAAGTTGTTTTTTATGCATTTTAAATAAGATTTAAATTGTCAGTCAAAGTGATTTTTATCTTGACACTGTCACAATATTAGAATTACACAACCTTCTGTTGTAGATTTCTCTTAATGGACAGGTTGCTCGAGCAGCGTTATACATGAAGGCACAACCAAAATTTCTTTTTAAATACTGGCCAGTTATAGTTTAATGATTTTCTTTTTGTTTTGATTTATATTTTGTGAATGAAAATTAACATTTAAGATTAAATACTTTGTTTATTTAAGTTAAAACATTATTATTTACATTCATTTATTTTCCTTTTTTAGTTTCAAGGTTAAGATTAGATTAGTAGTATGTTCTATATCTATTTAATTTTTCCTAAGATTTGGTTCTCTTGTACAACCTTAGTTTACAAGGTTTCTTGTAAATCTTGCACCTCTTTTATTTGTATATTTTGTATATAAAAGTGTGAATAGAGAATGTATATCGTATATCTTCGTTAATGAATAGTTAGTTATTTTATTTTTGTAGTTTATGTTAGATCCCTTTATCAACTAGCGAAGTTGTTAAACCCATCAGGGTGGGTTAACTCAAATGAATTGGGTTACTTAGACAACCTTGGACCAGACTCTCCCTTCGAGTTGACGGGTGTGTCACATATGCCCGTCAATAAACTCCTCAGTCAATGCTACAATTATTTTGTTCGGAAAGTGTGTACCTTGATCACCAAGTAATATGCATGGACAACCAAATATTGTGACTACATTTTTGAACAAAAACAACATAGTAGTATCTGTAGTACAATCTGTAATTGGGGTTTCTTCTACCCACCTTGTCAAATACTCTGTCGTAGTGATGATGTAACTTTCCCCTGATATTCTTGCTTGTGGGTTGATTGGCCCAACAAAGTATATGGCCCATTTCTCAAATGCTTGCAACATAATCTATGGATTCAAAGGCATTTCGTCCCTTCTAGATGGATTTCCCACTCTTTGGTATACATTGCATGACTAATAGTTTTCCTTCCCATCCTTGTGAAGTGTAGGCCACCAAATCCCTGTGCACAAAAATATTTTGTTCAGTTTCTCTCCCTGCGTAATGTCCTCTAGAAATTCCATCATGCACTTCTTCAAGTATCATCGACCTTTCATGATCTAGCACACAACATCTCAATATTTCATCTACACCCATCTTATATAAATTCCATGCAATCAATTGATAATCAATTACTTTCACCACCAATTGTTTCTTCTGTGCTACAATCATATTGGATGGAGACATGATTTTGTTTAGAAACTCTATGATGTCCGAGAAATAATCATCCACCATCCTTACTACAAAATATTGTGCACCTAGGAAGATGTCATCTAAATTTCCTACATCTTCTCCAGACAATATGCGTGATAGATGGTCTGGTCCTGTATTCAACTTCCCTAGTTTCACTATGACTTCAAAGTCATATTATTGGAATAATAATATCCACCTGCATATTCTTCCCCCTAAAACTGGCTTGTTGACTAAGTATTTCAATGTAGAATGATCTGTATACATCTTAAAGTGAGACACCAATAGATAATGCTTGAATTTATGTAGTACATAGACCATCGCCAATATTTCTCATTATGTGGTTGTATAGTTCTTATCTTCTATAGACAAATTACTGCTTGCAAAATAAATTGGGTGATCTATGTATCCTTCCCCTGGTTGGGATAGTACTACACCCAATGCTATGGATGATGCGTCCACGTGCACATGGAACTCCTTATTCCAATCTAGAAAAATTAAAATTGGCACGGTCACTAGATTTTGTTTCAGGGTGTCCAACCCCTTATGACAGTCTTCATTCCATTGAAACTTCGCTTCCTTCTTTAATAATTTTTCCATCGGTGTTGTGATCTGTGCATATCCATTGATAAATTTCTTGTGATGACCTATATGACCCAACTCCATGTTGATTAAGGTTGGTTGTCATTAATGTCAACCCTTGAACAAAGCCCCATAGCACAAAGGTTTGGGTAATGGACCCAATATTTTTTGATGTAAATATGACTCATTATTGTTTTTTCATGTTTGATAAGAAGTAAATATGGATGAACTCCAAAGTGGTCCCCTTATGGTGAAAGTCCTCATGGGAAGATGCTTTGCAAAGTAACAGAACCCATGATTAATTGTGGAATAATGAGATGAAGGACGATGAATTTTTCAGGGATAATATCCTAGATGGATAGTTCTTGTCATGTCATTTTCATTGGTATGTATAACATCACATAAATCCTCACGGTTAGAGAGTTATGACCATGTGAAGTTGGAGAACCTAGGTTTGGGTAATGGACCCAAGTTTGTTTGATGGATAACGATATGATTTTTGATATATTTGAAGGTAATAATATTTTATATGGATAGTAATTTTCATTCCATTTCTGGTGGTATGTGGAATGTCACATAATGCCTCACGGTTTGAGAGTTATGGACTTACGAAGTTGGAGGACCCTCATATGTCATCTAGAAGCCCCAAAAGGTCAAAGTAGTCAAAGTGGTTTAAGAGATGTTAAAAGGTAAATAATAAATTTAAGTGATGAGTGTATTATAATTCAAAGTGAATACAAAATAAATTGTTTCAATAATAAATTTAATGGATAAATTAGAAGTGGGTTAACACTAAAATAAGGAAAGTGGGCAAAGTGACCTAGACGATGTTTTTAAGGAAGCTACTTGGAGAGTATAAATAAGAGGCAAGGCTCTCTAATTTTAATAAAACTTGAGAATATTGAATATCTATAGGTTTCTGAGGTAACCAATGATATATAAGCCAAATTTCTGAGGGAAGGTGAAGAAAAGAAGGCTGAAATGCATGGAAGGATAAATTCTTTTGATGGTTCTTTCTAAGGTATGTTATTTATAGGTCATCTCACCATTTTCTCTATAACTTTGTTTCTATCATTATTAAGACTATGAAATTGCTATGAAATTGTGAAAACATATCCAAGTATCTGTGGTAAAAAATTCAGCTTGTGGGTCATTGTATTTTGGGAGTTACACTCCACAGAAAATAGGGTTTGTGGCTAGTCCTGAAACTAGTCAAAAACAGGTTTTTTGGGTAAAAACGTCATAACTTCTTCAGAACATATCCAAATTCTGTGAGAAAAAATGTGTTGGTTAGGGTACAATCTTTAGTATCATTTTTAAGAGTTTCAGATCAATTCAACAAATATTTTGTGCGAGGCACGCTCTACAAGGTCACTCTCTAGAATAAGCCAGAATTCAGCAAGGTATGCCATTTTTCCTATAACTCCTTTTATGAGAGGTTCCAAGTAGTGAAACCTAGAGGAATTTCATAAAACACACTAAAGAACATTGTGTATCATTTTCATATCTTTATACATTACATGTAAAAATTTATGATTACTTCGAGTTAGGGTTGTTGACTAATCCAAAACTAGGCATGTGCTACTAAAGAAACGTTTGATGAAAATGCTAGTCTTATGTTGTTAAAATTGAGGAAGGTTTGCAGAAATGTGATCATATACACCAGGTCTATTACAGAGCTACAAATCATATTTGTATGATGAAATTGATGAGGGCTTTTGGTTGAGGTACATGTTGAGTACATGGTTGAGACAAGTAGTTGATGAGTTGGCAC
>ML829909.1:33521-57109 GCA_009831015.1 Picea engelmannii | reverse complement strand
TAAGGTTTGATATTTGAGTTTATGTTGAGATAGTTCATTTTTCATTCATTCATTTTTCATCAAAAGCCTAATTCTCTTTTATGATAGCAGGGTTGTTGTGCTACTTATATGTTTAGTATAATGCACTCATTAATTATCAATCTAGGATTCGTAATCAACAAAGCTACAAGACACCAGTAAGAAAAGTAATTCTAATGTCATGAGTATAGAACTATTCTAGATTAAGCATGCTGGGAAAACAAACTAGCAAATCAAAACACGCTTTGGTTGTCTTTCACAGAGAGGCTATCTACTCCATTATGGCACATGCAAATATGAGATGGAGTTATTTTGACAGATCAACTCTGCTATCTAACCTAGAAAACTAACTATGCAATCACACTTCTGAAAGGGAAATCACACATCAATCATCAAGACATAGCATGGTGTTGGCAGCCAATTCACATTTTTCTATTGTCTTATAAGCTGCCTACACCAATGTTTTGCAAACATCAATTTTTCGTCGCATTTTTCAATAAACGACATTTTTATTCTTTGCGACATTTGCATATTTGCCTTCGTTTTGTTTTCACGACTGTAAGCGTGAAAACTTAGTCTTTTGAAGTCGCATTTCGATCATTATCTGAACTGTCATTATCTCTTTTGTCGATATGCCTATTGCGCTCACCTTTTATTTATCATTATACAGCTGGAAAGATCCTTTGATCGGTACTCATGCTTCGATTGATTGTGTAATTTGTTTTCATTTGAGTGTGCAATACATTGGCATTTGGATTTACATTTTTATTTTGATCTACTTGACCTTTGGTTTCATGAAAGTGCATAGAGGTCATGATTAAATTTTTATATATGTCTTTTGATATAATCCCTATGTTAATGTTTTCACAACTATTGGCTTGTTGATTATATGAATACTTATTGGTACATTGGTTAAACACTTAATATGAGTTGTTACAATTCATTGGCACATGGTTAATATTTGATTTTGGTTTCAATTTGAATGATTTATGGTTTAAAAATTTGGTGTAACGTCGATTGCGTGCATTGGTTTATGCACTCACCATTGGTTTCATTAGCCGGCCAAGTGATATGACTGTTGAACTATGCTATAATGGGTTGAACTACTATGTAAATCGACGGTTGTACTTTGGCAATTACTATTTTGCATGGCAGCGATAAGCTCCACCACCTTCGCACGATGGCATTTATGCCTATCCCTTTTGCCCGTTCACTTCTGTTAGCTCGGGTAGCTCTGCTCCTGTGTGTGCTATGATCCAAACCCTCGGCTTACCATGTGATCGGCTCCATGGCACTAGTCATGCAAATCAAGCGAAATGGAAACCAAGCTTTGTTAATGTTTGACAATGCCCGCAAAGACTTGGAGGATAACGGATGGCTCACCTTTGTGCAGCGTTTTTAGGGTTTTAACCTAGCTGTGGCGCAACAATTAACCGTTACTTTCGATGGCTGTAGAGCCAAGGTGGGAGACATCCAGTTGGAAATTGACAAAGAATTTATCAGTTCTGCTACAGGGCTACCCTCCTCGGGACAACATTGGTTCAAAAATTGTAAGGTCTAGGAGGTTCCATGGACACTGCTTTTCGTCTCGTGCAAAGTCACCTCTTGTGACAGAGGTATGACCATCTCTGCACTTAAACCATGATGGCATGATACTTTGATGGTAGTCAAATAGTTCGTGACCTGTGAAGGTCGATACAGACTTGTGTTTCTCTACCACCTGTGTTTGCTAATGAATTTTATGGGATACTCATTGAATATGCCCTTTTACTTTCATCGCAGCCTATATAAAATGTTGAAAAGGTTTAAAAGGCAGAAGGCTGACACTAGTCTGTTCCACTATGGGCTTATTAACTTATCGTTGTGCATCACTTGAGTTTACATGGTGATAGCTGGATAGCTTTCATAGCTCGGAATGGTTTCGATGACTCGAACCCTATACAGGTTGACAAGCCTGTGGTGACTGAAGCCAAGGCCAAGCCACCTGTGCCCTTCCATATTCTATTGCCCGCTCCTAATCCTTCACTCGAACCTCCTATTGACTTACCAGACATTGAAACTGAGAAAGATGAGACGATTAAAAAGCCTGTAAGAAAAAATCCCAAGGCAAACCCTACTGCTAATGCCAAGGGTAAAAAGAACGCTCGGATGATTTCAAGGATGGCTAGAAACAAACCTAAACCCTCTGCTGAGTCAAAGCCTATAATCCTTAGTGAGGATTCTGATTCTGATGTAGAACATTTTTTAGCCGATGAGTATCCTTATTCACAGGGTTTATGCCCTGAACCACCTCACGATTTCGTGATGAATCCTCCTCCCTACCTAAGGAACGATCCTAGCTACCTTGGTATTAAATTGCCTAATGAAACCCTCAGCCATATGACCAAACCCTCGCCTGCTCTTCCAAACCCCACACAGTCATCCTGTGACCAATGCGATTTATGGTTGGAATGATACTACATTGATGTTCCCATACTCCAATCGAAAATTCAATCACTGGAAAGTTGAATTGAGGTATTGACCAGCCAACGAGACCAACTCCAAGCAGCTGATAAGAAGAAGAAGACGATTGGCTCCATCCTTTTCAAGAATGTTGAATCGGCCACAGCCGTTATCAACTCCAAATTATTGTGATTAAGCCATCTGCTCGTCATACAGGTATGATTTTGATATCGTTTTTGTTTTATGAATGATCAGGGTTAATATAATGATTCAAATTTGGTTTTTGAATAGCTCTCTGTATATTTCGAAATGGCTCTGTCATTTGGTGTTTATCCTGTACAGTGTTTTCGTTTTCTAAAAATAAAAAGAAATTTCGATTTGATATATGATTTGATCATTCCCAGTATAGCTATCGATAGATTTTGATTGGATTTGAATGGTTTTCATTTGGATTTGATTGATTGGTTTGCCTGATTGAGTTAACGAAACTGATAGTTTTCTTTCAATTGAATTCATTTTGTGTCTACTCTAAACAGAAAGTTTCTCATGCTCAATTTAGAATACGATCATGTTTGGATTTGATTTCGTTATGGTTCATATGATGTGATTGGCAAATGATTTCAGTGAGTTTGGTTGTTATGATTTTTCAATATGCTGTGTCCTATGATTTTCTAAATTGGGAATGCAACTCTGTTCAATTTTAATGTGGAATGAACTACTCTATTTTTATAAAAACAATATGCTCATTTAAGTCTGTGCAAGTGCACCCGAATCATGGAATGGATTCGATTCATGACAACTATGCTAAACCCCAGCCGATTGATTCGCTTGATTGGATTGTTGTTAGTTCAATCATTTTAATGAGTTGAATTCGGATTATAATTGATGCTCTATTTGATTTTAAATTTGTAAAACGAATTGGTCAAACCCGGTTATAATTCATTTGATTGGAACGATTTTGATCGAAGTCAATCGATCTTGTTTGCCTAATTTGCAATAACAAATTACGAATTCTATTGCCAATCAATCGAGCCTGTTATGATTTTATTTGAATTGATTTTCGTGCCAAGTTTGAATTGATCTATTCGTGGCATGAATCGTTTGCTGTATCAACACAGTCATAACGATTGGAAAACAATCTTGTCAAATTCATATTTCCTGTTGACAAGGAAGCGTAACAGTTGCTTTCCATTTGTTTTGATTAAAATCGTTTCAATTGATATCAAAACAATTTCACAACTGTTGGATTCGATTTGTTGTGAAACGATTACATTGTTGTTCCATATGATTTTGTCACCCGACTTGGTGGTAACAAACAAAACAGAGTATGCCTATCTCTGTAGTCATTTAATTGATTTGGATTTTTTTTTTGATTTCAAATGGTATAACAAACTCAAATTAAATGATTTGTTTTCAAATGGCTATTGGATGTCAATTAAATGGAATTCTTTAAAAGATTTTCAATTAATTTCAATGCTGATTCTATATCTTATTTTAGACCAGCTACAGAATCAGAGGATTCTGTAGCTAGTCTATAGAATTAATTTTTTTCATTTTATTAATAAAAGATCCTTCTAACTTGTTCATTTTTGGTCCGTTTCAGGTAAATTCAAAATTGCATGGGACATATTGGACAGGCTAGGGGATATTTGTGTGTTTTAGTTTTATTGTAGTTTCCTAGTTTAGTCAATTTTGGGATATCTTCCTAGATTTTATGTAAACAGTTTTATAACTTCCACAGGGAGGTTTTACCCTGTGGAAGAACCTATAAATACTTATTATTTTTGTAATAAGGATCATCCTCACTTGTGGGAGAACCAGGCTATGCATTTCTAATACAAACTAAGACAGAAGTTGATGTTCTGCTACAACTTTCACTTTCATAATATCAATTTTTTGTTTCATGTTTATGTTTATCAATTTGTATTTGATTAGTGACTACTTTAGCTATCACAGTCTTTTGCAGAATGATATGATAGAATTAATGTGATACATGCCTGATTTCTTTCACTAATTTAAAGAATACAAAAATTACTTAGTTCACCTAATGAATGACAGATTTCTCTTCTTCATCAATTGAACTATCATGTATAAGTCTTTACATATAGGTTTATCTAATTGTAGAGATTTATAAATTATAAGATTGTTGTTATTTTTATGTCTTGTTTGTCCTGTAAACAAACTTGAAGAGCATTGCAGCTATCGTTTACGAGAAGCTTCCGGATGATTCAGAGCGGGTTTCCTCCCTCTGATCTGCTTAAACAGTCATCATACACAGGACAAATCTGGAGCGTTTCCAGGTCAATTTGTTACTTATCTGTTTGGTTGATTTGTTAGTATAACATTAGTAGTTTAGTTAGATATATGTGTAATTAGAATTAGTATGCTAGTTGTTTAGTTTTAGTTAGTTTTAGTTTTATTTCTTGCTCATAAAATTATAAAATCAACAAAAATATATCTCTCTGTCTTAGGGCAGAATGCAAATGAGTTTTTCAGGTTTTATTTAAATCTGTAAATTGTAGATATTGTACATTTTGTGAATAAGTTATGTATATGTTAGTAGATAGTAAGTTAATTAGTTAGAGTTGGTATAGTAGTAGTTAGTAGATTGTATTATAGAATAGTTAGATTAGTTTAGTTTGTTTTAATAATTAGTTTTAGTTTAGTTTGTTTAATAGTTAGTTTTAATTAGATTAGTTTATTTTATTTATTGTTAGTTAGTTTAGTTAGTTTTATTTAGTTTTAGTTAGATTAGTTAGTTTATATTAGTTTTCTTTTTGTTTTCTTAGGACATTAGATCGGCTAACGGAGCCGCTAAACTCGTCAGGGTGGTTCATTCCAAATGGCTTGGGTTATTAGACAACACCGGACCGGTTCCACTCTCTCAGTTGACGGATGGTCGATTTTGCCCATCAACAAATGGCGCTAGAAGGAGGGCCTGAACTTAATTAATGGCACGAGGCGGTCGCAAGACTCCTCCACCCCCTAATCGCTCACCCATATTGACTAGAAGCCGTTCACACGATAATATTCCCCTTCAAACAAAAACTACTTCAACCGACGATCCACAGATCACAGTTGAGCCAACAACCCCTAATCCTACAGGTGGTGACATACAAGAGATTGTCCGTCAATCTCTCATTAAAAAACATAGTGCCTTAGCCCGTTTGAGGCAACCGAACCGTCCGTGGGGTCAACCTTTGGACTTCTCTGATATCAGAGAACAATTAGGTGACACTAATCCTACTGTGAATCCTACAGATCCAATTTCAAATCCTGCTGCAGGAGGATCTGGGATACCTCCTTCACCACCTCCATCATCTCCTTCCTCTTCTGGAGGAGATTCCTTTGACGAAGGCAATTCCCCTTCTCAGCCTTCCACACCCACTACCCCAATGGAAAATCAGAACAACCCGGCTAGACCATGGCTTGATCAGGATGCCGTAGCCGTACCTATAGCTCATCATCCTCTACCTAAGCACCTGGAGAAATGGCTTCCCAAGTTTGATCCCGACTCAAAACAGATAGCCGAAGATCACATTAAAAAGTTTATGTTAGCCATAAGACTCCACAATGTTGAACATGAAGACGTTGTCTGTAGGTTGTTCCCTTATACTTTCGAGGGTAATGCATCCACATGGTACTTTTCCCAACAACCCCATATCATCGTGTCTTGGGAAAAGTTTGAGTCATGCTTTTTGGAAAAATTCGGAGACGGTAAATCTCCAGAAGTCCTAGTCATGGATATTTCTATCTTAAGAATGAACCCAAAAGAAAAAGTTAAAGATTTTAATCAAAGATTCTTAACACTTAAAAACCGAATCCCTGCAGATTCCATGCCTGCTGAGAGTCTTATAATAGATTACTACACTAAAGCCTTGCATTAAAGTATAGCTATTTGGGTTAAATGATATAAGAAAGCCACATTGTTAGAGGCCTTCAAGGAGGCCAGCCAGATCGAAAAGGACATACTCAGTCTTAAGGACTCTACTAGCAATGAAACGGAGACTATTTCTTCTTCCAGAAAGAAGATCGAAATCCTTCCCAGACCTACTCAAAGTAAAACACAACCTGAAAACTCTAATTTGGAAAACTTAACCAAAGTTGTTCAGAAACTGTCAAATCAAGTTATAGACTTGAAAAGGTCGACCGAAGAAGCTTCCTCTAGCAAAGGACCTTACAAACCCCCATTCCGGAAGCCTTTTCCCACCAACCGACCTAACCCAACCACCGAAGGCCTAAATCTAGAAAGTTTGCAATTGGCTCTTCAAACAATTCTAGAAGCCCAAGATAACTTGATGCCTCCTGAGATTCCTGAGGAGGTAGTTGAACAAGAGACAGTCCAAGAAGAAGAGTCTTCTCCAAACATTTTTGGACACTTCTCGGATAGCATCTTTTAAGATAACTTTGAGACAGTTCATCCTTATAACACTAGGAGTAAGATAGCAAACAAACCTTCTTCCAAAAATACTACAACTTCGCCTCCAAAGCAATCTAAATCAGCTGACACTAAACAGAGTAATGTGAACCCCAACTTAGATTATGATGTTGTTGAAGATCTTAAAAAGTTAAGGGCTAACATTTCTATTTATGAGTTATTGAAGTTTCCGTTTTTGTTACAAAAAATGTTGCAAAATATTTCTGAGAATGGAAAAAATGGTAATTCTAATGGTAACAAGGTTGTGCGAAACAAATCCCCTCAGAAGACTTCCACTAAACATAATCCTGATCCTCAAGATAAAGGAAGCCTTCCTGTAAGTAATGTAAATAATGTAAATAATCTAGATAAAGTAGCTTTAGAAACTGCGAATAAAAAGCCACAAGATACGACTCTCAGTACTCGCAAGAATGTACCTCCTTTCCTATTAACCTTCGAGATATTTAATAGAAACATGCACAATTGTATGGTGGACTCAGGGGCGTCATCCAATGTGATGCCTTGGTTTGTTTTCCAGAAGATTAACGTTGAAGTAGAACCCTCGACTTTAAAAATCATACAACTTGATCGAACCAATGTTAAAGTTATAGGTGAACTAAAGAATGTGCTTATCAGATTATCATCTAACCCCAAGGTTCATCAAATTATTGATATAATTGTTGTGGATATTCCAGAAGTGTATGGTCTATTTTTAAGCAGGGACTGGTCGGAGCAACTACATGGTTACTTCGCGACAAACTAGTCTCACTTATGGCTTCCAGAGAACGGCAAGCCCAACAAGATCAGGGTGAATCGTGAATGCTACCTTAAGTTCACGGTCACAGATTTGAACGATCCTAACGAACCATTCACACCTTCTGCTGATTCACCTGAAGTACAAGGGATGGACACCTTCTTCAGAAACCTCATGGCCGAGGCTTCACCTATCATCAATCCAGAACAACAGTCCGAGATTGCAGCGTACGCACAGCCAACCGCTAACGTTCTCATGTACCCGATGGAAATCGAATTTGGTCTTTGTATTTCGACAGGTCAAAGTCCAAAGAAGGAGCTAGAGCAGGCTGCGTCATTATCGATCCGGCAGGTAACAAAACATTGGTTGCATGTAGACTAGAATTTGAATGTACTAATAATACTGTAGAATATGAGGCTTTACTGCAAGGTCTCAGAAAATCTCTGGATATGAACATTCAAAACCTGTTTGTATTTGGCGACTCTAAAATAGTGGTTAGACAGGTAAGAAATTCTATCCACTGTCTTTCTCCGCATCTCAAGAGATATCAGTCCGAGGTATGGAATTTAATGAATAAATTTTCTTCTTTCAATATAAATTCCATTCCTAGATTAAATAATGTTGAGGCAGATCTATTAGCTAATGTAGCTTCTAAACTTCTTCTTGCAGAAGGCTTGTCCCCAGACGCATTCTCCATCGAGTTGTTGTTTCGACCATCCATTCCCGACAACATCATGAACTGGAGAGTATTTGACGACGATCAACAGATCATCAACTTTTTGCACATGGAAGAAACCTTTCAAGGTGTGATGGTAGACGAACACACACATGACGACAATTTGCACGATTTTACGGTAATACCTGATCCGAAAAATCCTGAAGATCTATCGGATATGGTAAACTCGATCCCAAAATTTGTAGTCAGATTAGAGAAGTTTTATGATTTTGAAGATAAATTTAAAAAGACGGTCAACTGTAAAACCAATAGTTCCTCATTATCTTACGAAAAAGTGAACTTAGGAACTAATGAAAATCCTCAGTGCATTAACTTAGGCTTGGGATGTTCTCAACAAGAAAAAGCTGCATTTGTTAAATTATTTAAAGAATTTAAGGATGTCTTTGCATGGACGTATGTCGATCTTAAGACTTTCGATCCTAATATCATATAGCATGTCATCCCGATGAAGCCCCAAACCTTACCCTTCCAACAAAAACTGAGGAAAATGCACCCTAAGCTGGAACCGAACGTCCAAAAAGAATTGAATAAACTCCTAAATGCTAAAATAGTTTTTCCTGTTAGGCACACTCAATGGGTTTCTAACCTTGTCCCGGTCCGGAAGAAAAATGGGGAAATCCGACTTTGCGTCGATTTCCGAAACCTCAATAGAGCGTCTAATAAAGACAACTATCCTGTCCCGCCCATGGAATAGATCCTTCAACAGGTATCTGGTTCCGAGAGGCTATCCTTATTGGATGGTTTCTCTGGATACAACCAAGTCCTGATGTCTCCACCAGACCAACTAAAAACTACCTTCCGTACCCCGTGGGGCACTTATGCTTATCGCAAAATACCTTTTGGATTAATTAATGTCGGTGCCACTTTTCAGAGAGCAATGGAAATTTCTTTCCGAGGCTTAATTAATCAGTCCGTTGTAGTTTACTTAGATGATGTGACTGTATTTTCTAAAAACAAAAACGATCATCTAGCTCACTTATGAGCCGTCCTACTCAGATGTCGTAAGTACGTCATCTCCCTCAATCCTAAAAAATCCATCTTTGCAGTAGAACAGGGTAAAATCCAAGGATTCATTGTGTCTAGTGAAGGAATGATTATTGACCCCAAGAGGACTCAAGTCATCACAAAACTTCCCCTTCCTACATCCAAAAAATCTATGCAGTCTTTCTTAGGCCAGATTAACTTTCTGAGAAGATTTGTCCCCAGCTTCTCCGAAATGGTCAGACCCTTGCAGAATTTGATTAAGAAAGACACCCAATATCACTGGGGATCCCTAGAAAACCAAGATTTTAATGCAATAAATAAGGCCATAATAGATGCCCCGTCTCTCATGAGCCCAGATTTGTCTCAAGACTTTACACTCTACACTTTTGCTTCTGACCGTTCCTATGCCGCCATCCTAACTCAAAAGAATGCCGAGAACAATGAAGTACCCATCGCCTTTATGAGATCTGCTTTCAAAGGCGCCGAACTTAATTACCCAATGGTAGATCGGCAAGCCTACGTTGTTTTCAAAGAAGTTAAGCACTTCCGGTCCTATCTTTTGAAGTCAAGGACGAAAGTCATTGTCCCCTACCCAGCCGTAAGGAACTTGTTAGTGCAGAAGGAACTAGGAGAAAAGAGAGCCAACTGGGTCACCTCCTTGTAGGAGTATGACTTGGAAATCACCCCAGCTCAGATTGTGAGAGGCCAAGGGTTATGCAAGTTAGTTGTTGATTCAGCAGCAGAACAACAAGAAGAAAGTGATACGCCAAATCTAGGACAAAGCGATCAAAGTCTAATCTGTTGCGCAAAAAACCTTGTTAGTCCTTGGTACGACGATATAAGATTCTGTCTTGAACATGGATCAGCTCCCTGTCACCTTGACCCCGCTAAAAGAAGAGCGTTGAGACTAAATTCTGCCTCCTTTCATCTGGTTAATGGTATCCTGTTTCGTCAAAACTTTGACGACGTACTGATGCGTTGTCTTGAAAAATATGAAGCAGAAAAAGTCTTGCTAGAGTTGCATGCTGGAGAAGTTGGTGGTCACTTCGGTGGTGACACCACTTCTCATAAGGTTTTGAGAGTCGGTTATTACTGGCCCATGCTTTTAGAGACGCCCATGCCTTGTGTCGTAAATGTATCATCTGTCAGAAAGCATCAGGGTGGTTACAAAAACCAGCCTTTCCTCTGCAGCCCGTTTCAGTAGATTCTTGTTTTCAGCAGTGGGGCCTTGATATCATAGGTCCAATCAACCCCACGTCCTCACAATAGAACAAGTTTATTGTGACAGCCACACATTACTTTACACGATGGTCTGAAGCCACTGCATTAAGAACTGTCAACACCAGTCAGGTAATTGCCTTTCTAAATTCAAATATTATCACTCGTTTTGGTATCCCTGACTGTTTAGTTTTCGATAATGCTTCCTACTTTTCCTCTCTTGAGATGACCGAGTTCTCTTTGGAAAAAGGAATTAAGATGAAGTATTCTGCTAGTTATTACCCTCAAGGCAACGGATTGGCAGAATCAACAAACAAGAACTTGATCAAAATTATCAAGAGAAATGTGGTTGAAAATCACAAAAATTGGCACAATGCTCTGCTGAACGTGCTGTGGGATGATAGAGTAACACCAAAATATGCTGTAAGTAACTCCCCCTTTTTTCTCGTTTATGGCAGAGAAGCAATTCTGCCACAGCACATTCTTCTTCCTTCACTACAATTGTCACAGAGAGTTCAAGAAGAAGATTGTCCCCCTCTAGAAAATTGAATTAACGCTTTGATGAAGCTGGAAGAGGTAAGAGCCCAAGCTAAACGTAAGTTAGATCAACATCAACAATTGGTTAAAAGCTGGCTCAATTCTAACTCTTCTTCTGATAGGAATTTTGAAGTAGGTGATCTCGTCTTAAAGTGGGACAAACCACACGAGGGAAAGGGAGAGCACACAAAATTTCAAAACTTATGGCTTGGACCGTTTTTAATTGCTGAAAAGTTGGGTCCCAGTTCTTTTCGATTGCGGAATCTTGAAGGGCAACTTGACACCTACCCGGTGAATGGACAAGCCCTGAAGAGATACTTTGCCTGATAACTACCCTTGTATATTATGTAAATATTTTGCTTTTGATTGCTTTTGTGTTTTCTTTTATTTTTTATTTTTCTTTAATTTATTAGTTTCTGTTGAAAATACACATACCTGTACACTGACCTATTCAGACAAAGATGAAAGAAATTTTCTTCGCTGAAATAAATTCTGAGAAATTTGTACAAACATCAATGGCATATTTCTGAAATTAATATCTGTGTTGGAAAAATTCTGTTGTTTGAAAGAAGCTGATTGATTTCGATCTCTGAGTAAAGTTCATCGTGATCATCCCTTATCTTTTTACGTTTTCCCTATTCCGTAAAGGAATGACTCAGAAGATGTCTCCCTGTCTTAGGAAGTTGTTTTTTTCAATAAAACATCTCTGGATCTAAATAAAGGACAGTTCTAAAAAAAATTCTGATGAGGTCTAAAAAATATGGTAAAATATCAAGATTTTCAGCGTCGCCCCGCTCGGCTATATATCTATGAAAAACAAAATAAAAATTATTAAGAAGAGCTGTGGGAAGTGCTTGTAAACCCGCCGGGATACCGAACAGGTCTGCTGGCAGCAGGTAAATGCATGCATGGCACCAAGACAACTTCGTCGGGGTACTGAACAGGCCCGCTGGCAGCGAAGCAATGTTGGGTAGATGAAAATTTGCAAAAAAGAAACCTCTTTAATGTCCTTTATTCTGATCCAGAACTTCTTGGCAGGATACAGATGTCAGAGTGGGTTAAATGGCAACCCTGTCGAGGCTATGGATGCCTGCTGGCAGCAGTGGCCATGCCAACAGTATTGGAGATTTTATCTTTAATATCGTGACTTTCTGGTCTTAAGATTGTTATCAGTTTTCATCTTTTAAAACAATGCTGGAAAAGATGGTTAAGGGTGATGTTTATACGATTTTCTGGTTGTTATTTTGAGTTGAAATTTTCTTTGCTGTCCCAAGATGGATTTGTTTCTTTTGACAGAGATAACTGCTTCTACCAGTGTGTCACCATTGTTGGCAGCCAATTCACATTTTTCTATTGTCTTATAAGCTGCCTACACCAATGTTTTGCAAACATCAATTTTTCGTCGCATTTTTCAATAAACGACATTTTTATTCTTTGTGACATTTGCATAGTTGCCTTCGTTTTTTTTTCACGACTGTAGGCGTGAAAACTTAGTCTTTCGAAGTTGCATTTCGATCATTATCTGAACTGTCATTATCTCTTTTTTCGATATGCCTATTGCGCTCACCTTTTATTTATCATTATACAGCTGGCAAGATCCTTTGATCGAAACTCATGCTTCGATTGATTGTGTAATTTGTTTTCATTTGAGTGTGCAATACATTGGCATTTGGATTTACATTTTTATTTTGATCTACTTGACCTTTGGTTTCATGAAAGTGCATAGAGGTTATGATTAAATTTTTATATATGTCTTTTGATATAATCCCTATGTTAATGTTTTCACAACTATTGGCTTGTTTATTATATGAATACTCATTGGCACATTGGTTAAACGCTTGATATGAGCTGTTACAATTCATTGGCGCATGGTTAATATTTGATTTTGGTTTCAATTTGAATGATTTATGGTTTAAAACTTTGGTGTAACGTCAATTGCGCGCGTTGGTTTATGCACTCACCATTGGTTTCATTAGTCGGCCAAGTGATATGACTATTGAACTATGCTATAATGGGTTGAACTACTATGTAAATCAACGGTTGTCCTTTGGCAATTACTATTTTGCATGGCAAAGATAAGCTCCACCACCTTCGCACGATGGCATTTATGCCTATCTCTTTTGCCCATTCACTTCTGTTAGCTCGGGTAGCTCTGCTCCTTTGTGTGCTATGATCCAAAACCTTGGCTTACCATGTGCTCGGCTCCATGGCACCAGTCGTACGAATCGATCCAAATGGAAACCAAGCTTTGTTAATGTTTGACAATGCCCGCAAAGACTTGGAGGATAATGGATGGCTCACCTTCGTGCAGTGTTTTGAGGGTTTTAACCTAGTTGTGGCGCAACAATTCACCGTGACTTTCAATGGCTGTAGAGCCAAGGTGGGAGACATCCAGTTGGAAATTGATGAAGAATTTATCAGTTCTGCTACAGGTCTACCCTCCTCGGGACAGCATTGGTTCAAAAATTGTAAGGTCGAGGAGGTGCCATGGACACTGCTTTTCCTCTCGTGCAAATTCACCTCTTGTGACAGAGGTATGCCCATCTCTGCACTTAAACCACGATGGCATGATACTTTGATGGTATTCAAACAGTTCGTGACCTGTGAAGGTCGATACAGACTCGTGTTTCTCTACCACCTGCGTTTGCTAATGAATTTTATGGGATACTCGTTGAATATGCCCTTTTACTTTCATTGCAGCCTATATAAAATGTCGAAAAGGTTTAAAAGGTAGAAGGATGGCAGTAGCCTGTTCCACTATGGGCTTATTAAACTTATCATTGTGCATCACTTGAGTTTACATGGTGATAGTTGGATAGCTTTCATAGCTCGGAATGGTTTCAATGACTCGAACCCTATACAGGTTGACAAGCCTGTGGTGACTGAAGCCAAGGCCGAGCCACCTATTCCCTTCCATATTCTATTGCCCGCTCCTAAGCCTTCACTCGACCCTCCTATTGACTTACCAGACATTGAAACTGAGAAAGCCGAGACGATTAAAAAACCTGTAAGCAAAAATCCCAAGGAAAACCCTACTGCTAATGCCAAGGGTAAAAAGAATGCTCGGATGATTTCAAGGATGGATAGAAACAAACCTAAACCCTCTGCTAAGTCAAAGCCTATAATCCTTAGTGAGGATTCTGATTTTGATGTAGAACATTTTTTAGCCGATGAGTATCCTTATTCACAAGGTTTATGCCCCGAACCACCTTACGATTTCATGACGAATCCTCCTCCCTGCCTAAGGAATGATCCTAGCTACCCTGGTATTAAATTGCCTAACGAAACCCTCAGCCATATGACCAAACCCTCGCCCTCTCTTCCAAACCCCACACAGTCGTCCTGTGACCAATGCGATTTATGGTTGGAATGATACTACATTGATGTTCCCATACTCCAATCGAAAATTCAATCACTGGAAAGTCGAATTGAGGTATTGACCAGCCAACGAGACCAACTCCAAGCAGCTGATAAGAAGCAAAAGATGACCGGCTCCATCCTTTTCAAGAATGTTGAATCGGCCACATTCGTTATCAACTCCAAATTATTGTGATTAAGCCATCTACTCGTCATACAGGTATGATTTTGATATCGTTTTTGTTTTATGAATGATCAGGGTTAATATAATGGTTCAAATTTGGTTTTCGAATAGCTCTCTCTATATTTCGAAATGGCTCTGTCATTCGGTGTTTATCCTGTACAGTGTTTTCGTTTGCTAAAAATAAAAAGAAATTTTGATTTGATATATGATTTGATCATTCCCAGTATAGCTATCGATAGATTTTGATTGGATCTGAATGGTTTTCATTTGGATTTGATTGATTGGTTTTCCTAATTGAGTTAACGAAATTGATAGTTCTCTTTCAATTGAAATCGTTTTGTGTCTACTCTGAACAGAAAGTTTCTCATGCTCAATTTAGAATACAATCATGTTTGGATTTGATTTCGTTATGGTTCATATGATGTGATTGGAAAACGATTTCACTGAGTTTGGTTGTTACGATTTTTCAATATGTTGTGTCCTATGATTTTCTAAATTGGGAATGCAACTCTATTCGATTTTAATGTGGAATGAACTACTCTGTTTTTATAAAAACAATATGCTCATTTAAGTCTGTGCAAGTGCGCCCAAATCATGGAATGGATTCAATTCATGACAACTATGCTAAACCCCAGCCGATTGATTCGCTTGATTGGATTGTTGTTAGTTCGATCATTTTAATGAGTTGAATTCGGATTATAATTGATGCTCTGTTTGATTTTAAATTTGTAAAACGAATTGGTCAAAACCGGTTATAATTCGTTTGATTGGAACGATTTTGATCGAAGTCAATCGATCTTGTTTGCCTAATTTGCAATAACAAATTACGAATTCTATTGCCAATCAATCGAGCCTGTTATGATTTTATTTGAATTGATTTTCGCGCCAAGTTTGAATTGATCTATTCGTGGCATGAATCGTTTGATGTATCAACATAGTCATAACGATTGGAAAAAAATCTTGTCGAATTCATATTTCCTGTTGACAAGGAAGCATAACAGTTGCTTGCCATTTGTTTTGATTATAATCATTTCAATTGATATCAAAATGATTTCACAACTGTTGGATTCGATTTGTTGTGAAACGATTACATTGTTGTTCCATATGCTTTTGTCACCCGACTTGGTGGTAACAAACAAAACAGAGTATGCCTATCTCTGTAGTCATTTAATTGATTTGGATTTTTTTTTTGATTTCAAATGGTATAACAAACTCAAATTAAATGATTCATTTTCAAATGGCTATTGGATGTCAATTAAATGGAATTATTTAAAAGATTTTCAATTAATTTCAATGCTGATTCTGTATCTTATTTTAGACCAACTAAAGAATTAGAGGATTCTGTAGCTAGTCTGTAGAATTAAATTTTTTTCATTTTATTAATAAAAGATCCTTCTAACTTGTTCATTTTTGGTCCTTTTCAGGTAAATTCGAAATTGCATGGGACATATTGGACAGGCTAGGGGATATTTGTGTGTTTTAGTTTTATTGTAGTTTCCTAGTTTAGTCAATTTTGGGATATCTTCCCAGATTTTATGTAAACAGTTTTATAACTTCCACAGGGAGGTTTTACCCTATGGAAGAACCTATAAATACTTATTATTTTTTTAATAAGGATCATCCTCACTTGTGGGAGAACCAGGCTATGCATTTCTAATACAAACTGAGACAGAAGTTGATGTTCTGCTACAACTTTCGCTTTCATAATATCAATTTTTTGTTTCATGTTTATGTTTATCAATTTGTATTTGATTAGTGACTACTTTAGCTATCACAGTCTTTTGCAGAATGATATGATTGAATTAATGTGATACATGCCTGATTTCTTTCACTAATTTAAAGAATACATCAATTACTTAGTTCAGCTAATGAATGACAGATTTCTCTTCTTCATCAATTGAACTATCATGTATAAGTCTTTACATACATGTTTATCTAATTGTAGAGATTTATAAATTATAAGATTGTTGTTATTTTTATGTCTTGTTTGTCCTGTAAACAAACTTGAAGAGCATTGCAGCTATCGTTTAAGAGAAGCTTCTGGATGATTCGGAGCGGGTTTCCTCCCTCTGATCTTCTTAAACAGTCATCATACACAGGACAAATCTGGAGCATTTCCAGGTCAGTTTGTTACTTATCTGTTTGGTTGATTGTTTAGTATAACATTAGTAGTTTAGTTAGATATATGTGTAATTAGAATTAGTATGTTAGTTGTTTAGTTTTAGTTAGTTTTAGTTTTATTTCTTGCTCATAAAATTATAAAATCAACAAAAATATATCTCTTTGTCTTAGGGCAGAATGCAAATGAGTTTTTTAGGTATTATTTAAATCTGGCAATTGTAGATATTGTACATTTTGTGAATAAGTTATGTATATGTTAGTAGATAGTAAGTTAATTAGTTAGAGTTAGTATAGTAGTAGTTAGTAGATTGTATTATAGAATAGTTAGATTAGTTTAGTTTGTTTTAATAATTAGTTTTAGTTTAGTTTGTTTAATAGTTAGTTTTAATTAGATTAGTTTATTTTATTTATTGTTAGTTAGTTTAGTTTGTTTTATTTAGTTTTAGTTAGATTAGTTAGTTTAGATTAGTTTTCTTTTTGTTTTCTTGGGACCTTAGATCGGCTAACGGAGCTGCTAAACCCGTCAGGGTAGTTCATTCGAAATGGCTTGGGTTATTAGACAACCCCGGACTGGTTCCACTCTCTCAGTTGACGGACGGTCGATTTTGCCTGTCAACACATGGGTAGTTCAATAGTCAATATACTGATTATGTTGTGGTTCACAATGTGTTGTTGTAAACTTCACTAGTTCACCTTCAAATATGTCTGACTACTGCTGCCAACATTTATGTCCATGAAACAAAATCAACTTCATAAAAACAGAAACAAAGCGTATGCAAAAGATCTCTAAGCAATCGAAGCCTAGACTGAACTATATTGCTATCATCTGAAAGAGTTAAGATTCAACTAATCTAACATCTATACTATTGAAATCAACTACTAGCACATGAAACATAGTCCCGTACTAATGTTTCATGTACTAATTCCTACTCCTTTAAAATACTTGGCTCCTCTGTTAGGTAATCTCGTGACCTCCCTTAAAGTTGTTTCATTGATTGTTGGTTGCAGATTGCCTATATGCACAATCTGTCCATCATAACCCTGAATAAATGCATGAGATACCTTCTCATGCTAGCCTATGAATTTCTCCAAAATTGGCATCCATCCCGATCTAACATACTTCTCTCTACATAGTTGGAACTCCTCGATCTCTCTATAAATTTGGAAGATCGGTTCATTTCTACTTACAACCATCGTTATAAATTGTGAGAAAAGAATTGGGCTGTAGCGCAAGGATTTAGTCAGCTGATGAGGGTAAGGGTTTGGTACCGGAGATCATAGGGAGAGGTGAGCTAAGAACTGGAGAAGGGTTGGTAATGACAAAAGATATGGTGATGGCATTGCTAATTCGAACAGTGAGTTTAAGTAAGGATGCCGCAAAGGGGAATTAAGACAATATGAGGTTCATCTGGTTGGCTTCGCCACCCAGATAAGTCATTTCATTTCTGCCCATTTAGCGTAATGATGGGGATGGAATGTTGGGTGTCAAAGCAGAATAGGTGATTGGACCTCTGAGCAGTGAATTTGATGTTTGAATCATGGCTCATGACACAAGATAAGTTCATGATTTTCTTAAGGATGAAGCATGTTCGTGGCCCATCATTACTAGACATGCTTCATATACTTTTGATGTGATTTTTCCCTCAATCATTTTCAAGTGCTTATGTGATGAGAGGATTGATAAGGTTAGGCATATGGGTATGAGGGATAGGTGCATGGTTTTAATACTAAGGTCATAAGGTCTAGTATACAATTTCATACCTATTGTAGTTTTATAAGCAAAGGACAATAAATAATACCATGTTACATTTGCTTTTACCCTTGTATGATCAATACCCATAGCATATGTGACTGCCTTTATATTTGAAGCTTATAGATTGTCAGAGTTCATCTTTTTAGGCTGGAGTTTTCTGGAAGCTTAGTATTGGAATTTCCTGTACTTCATGAAACTTCTTTATTCTGTACTTATCTTCTTTTGTGTCTGGTTCTGTAGGGTTGTTGGGTGATCATGCTGATTTATAAAGATGATATGTGAGTCTGAAAAAGAGTTCTGAAGGATCTCTTTGACCCTCCCCCATGCCAAGGATGTTTCATATCCTTATGCAAGAAGATCCAACACTCTATATCATAATGAAAAAAAATGAGAAGAGAAAGGAAACCAAATCAAATTCCAAAGGTACATTTATCACCTAGCATATGATCACATGCCTAAAAAATTGAAATTTCCTTTCTTATCATGACTTATTAACAAGGGTATCATTTGTTGGAAGATTGGATGTTGTCATTGATGTCAACCCTAGTCATGGGTTTTGGACCGCAAGATTGATGAAGGTATTTGGACATGAAGGAAAATGCACATGCAGATACAACACCCATGGATGGATAGTATACATCATGTTGTTTTCGGTGGTATGTGGCACATCACGTGGATCCTCATGGTGGAGGAGAAATGAATTTTTGAAGATGACAAAGTGAATTGAAGAAGGAAGTACATGTACGCCCTGAAGATAATTAAAGAAAAGAATTACAAAATAAGAAAGTGTCAGGTCGGCCCTAATGTTAAAAGGAAGTGACATAAATGGTATAAATAAACATCATTATACATTCATTTGATACAAGTTTAATTTCAGAGGAAATCAGAAGTAAAGAAGGCCGGATTTCAAGGGAGGATGAAGTCTTTTGGTGATGTGTTCTAAGGTATGTTATTTTCAGGTCATCTTACCATTTTTGCTATAACTTTTTTTATAGAACGATTAAGATGGTGAAATTGATGTGGTATTGAGAAGACATATCAAGGTACCTTTGGTAAAAGGTTCAGATCTTGATTCGCTATAATTATGGAGATACACTATGTGGAAGATAGGGTTTGCGACTAGTCCTAAAGCTAGTCAATAAACAAGTGTTCCGGGTAAAATAGTAATAACGTTTTCATACGGAATCAAAATAAAGTGGGACCACTTCCATTGGAAACAGTACAAACTGTAGTTTCTTGTGTACGAGTTTTAGAATTGGATGTTAAATATTGAGTGCAGGGAATGCTATACAAGTTGGGTCTTCTGAATAGACCAAAATTGAATAAAGTCTACCATTCTTTCTATAACCTCATTTTGGGGAGGATTCAAGGAGTGAAAATTGGAGGAGTTTCAGAGAATACATTGAGTAATATTATCTACGGGATCAAAGTACTCCAAGAATTGAAGAATTGCAGAAATTGAAGAAGTCTCATGAAGCATTATCAGGTTCTATGTAATGATTGGTTGATGGTGATGATTGAATGTAAAGTTTTATTATCTCTCATATATTCTTGGGTGGAAGGAAGGGGAAAGGATGGAGAGTTCAACTCTCTCTTGATATTGGAGGATTGTATCTTCCTCTTGGAGGTTTATCCCTCCCTTTATATTTGGAAGCTATAGCTACCTTTGGAAGTCATTACTTCCCTTGAACAATAAACTATTGATTATTTCTCATATATTGTGCATGGTGTATTATGGTGTATTGGTGTAACTCTTATACTATTGTTCATTGCTAATTGGATATAGTTGAATGTTTTAAGTATAAGTTGAAAAAGGTTTTAAATTGTACTTCATATTGATTCACCCCCCTCTCAGTATCAACAACATTCAACAGTGAAAACAGGGAGGTTTTTATATTTTTGCCAGAAGAACAGATCCAACCTAACTTGCTTTAGAGATTTACTATCATTAGATGTTATGGATAAATTTCACAATATAAGTAGATTAGACTCCCTAGTTAGGGCTCCACTCTTAATAAGTTTCCTTCTTAGGTAATATAGGCTTTAGATGTCAGACCAATAAGGTTGACTTAGGGTAATTCTCAAATGGACATTTGCTTGTAATAATTATATTTGTTTAGTAATATGGAGTTGTATCTCATAAATGTTAATAACGAGATTTTCTTGTATTGTTCATCTTTTAAATGTCAAAAGTGGATTTTTCAATCAGACAAGTATAGATGAGACATTTAGCAACCAAAATCCACTACCAGCAAGCCTATTCAGTACTCCGGTGGGGTAGTTGTGATAATTAGTGAGAGACATCCCTTCCCTAGGTAGAATGCCCCATTTCCAATAGGCTTGTTTAGTACCCTAATGGTTTTTCCTAGTCATACCACAGACCGGTACTCGCTTCTAGCAGACCTGTTTAGTATCCCGGTGGGTTAGTCTCTTAAACCCTTTTTCCATCAGAGGCTTCTTGTCCATAGTCACCTATTTTGATTTTATTAAAGAGTGATTTTGCATGGTGATAGGGGAGGCTCGTCTGAAAACCTTTTTACAAGTTGGGATGGTATTGGGTTGGAAGGTGTATTCTCTTATTTGGATGTCTTTAAAGATTTGTCTGAAGGAAAAATAAACTTTTGTATTGCACATTGGATCTAGATGTATAATTTTGTCTAAGTTTGTCCATAAGAGAATGAACTAAAGTTACCTTAGGGTACTTATACATCCTCTTTCATAAAAAAATTCCTAGTGTGCCCTTGATAGAGAGTGTTCATATACTCATATGTTACTCTTTGGAAAATATAATCCAATGAATACTATTGAAGTCTAGTTAGGGTGAGATAGTTACTTGTAGGCTAATATAGTTTTTATCCCTCTAATCATGTTGAAATACTGGATAAGGGCAACCTCTAGACTTTAAAGCAGATTCTTTTAACAATTATAGGTAAAGATTATGTCATCTTTGTCAACCAAAATAAATTAAAACACTTCCTTTTAGGTAGCAACAAAACCAAAAGAAATTAAAAATTCTTCCTTTTAGCTAGCAACAAAACCAAAAGAAATTAAAAATTCTTCCATTTAGCTAGCAACATAACCAAAAGAAATTAAAAATTCTTCCTTTTAGCTAGCAACAGAACCAAAAGAAATTAAAGATGCTTCCCTTTAGTCAGCAACAGAACCAAAATAAATTATTGCTTCATAAGAGCTGTCATTTGATGTTGCATTCAGATTCTTGGTTCCAGCTTAAGTGGTTGTTTCATGGCTTCATACTTCATAATATTTTTAAAATATGCATAGCATTCCTTGTCAATTAGGTGATGTGTCCTGATAGTACCATATAAGGACAGACTTCTGGTACCGGACCAGTACAGGACTGCTGGTACCGGACCAGAACAGAGTATTGTTGATGCCTGCAGACTGGTGCTTAGCAAGTTCTTGAAGGATCAAATAAATTATAGAAATCCACTTACAAAGATAAAATGCGAAAGTAAAACAAAAGGGGGTAAGAATCCCTTGTTACCTTCAGCTTATTAACAAAACACAATCCACACCTATGTACAAAAGCTTTAAAAATAAACCAATCAATCAATATGGATCAGTAGGAAGGTCTTCTTCTTTACTGATTACCTGCATATCTGAATTCTGTAGTATACAAGTCAAAAATTCCTCTTTTGATAAGGGTTTGTTATAAATTCTCAACTGGTGACCATTCACCAGTAGTGGTGTCTATTGTTCGTCAATTGTCTTTATCTTGATTGAACCATTGTCATAGATAGTGTCAATTTCATAGGGTCCCATCCAACAAGTGGTTAACTTACCTTTGAAGTTCTTGAATCTGGTGTCATACAATAGGGCCCAATCTCCTTGTTGAAAATTTTTCTTTTTGAGATACTTGTCATGCCATTTTGTCCTCTGCTCTTGAATGAGGGTGGTTCTTTGAAGTGCTTCCTGCCTGATCTCATCCAACTCACTAAGCTGCAAGAGTCTTTATTGTTGGTCTTCTTCCAAGTTCATGCCAACTTGTACTGTAGTCCTGAAGGTTTTGATCTGGAATTCTATGGGAAGAAGTACCTTCTTCCCATACACCAACTTGTAGGGTGTATGTCCTGTTGTATTCCTCCAGGTGATTCTATATGCCCATAATGCTTCTAGTAATCAGCCCAGTCCTTATGGTGTAGCTGTACTGTTTTGGTAAGAATGGACTCAATAACTTTGTTGGTAGATTCTACTTGTCCATTTGTCTGTGGATGGTAGGGTGTAGATTCCTTGTGTTTAATTTGGTACTGTTCTGTAACATCTTTGACGAGATTAGAGGTAAATTGTGTTCCCTGATCAGTCACAATTTCTTGAGGTACACCAAATCTAGTAAAGATGTCATTAAAAAGGAAATCTACCACTGATTGTTCACTTGCAGCTGGTAAAGATTTTTCTTCAACCCACTTAGTCACATAGTCAGTACATAGAAGTATGTACTTTTTCTTTTTAGATGCAGGGTTAATGGTCCCTACAAAATCTAATGCCAATTTCTCGAAAGGCTCAATGACTACTTGGTCTTGAAGTGGAATTTGGTCTCGTGCAATAGGCTTACCCATTTGTTGGCATTCATCACAATTGGATACATAGGTTTTAGCATCTTTGAAAATATGAGGCCAATAATAGCCAGATTTCAAAACTTTATAAGCGGTCCTCTTGTCTGTGAAGTGTCCTCCACAAGGACCATCATGGCAAGTTTGCAAGATATCATGAATTTCATCTTCCCTTACACATCTCTTGATTACCAAATCTGGTCCTGTTTTGTAGAGACAATCATCGTGCCACATATAGTTTTAACTTAGCTGAATTACTTTATGTTTTTCTCTAGGAGACAATTTTTTAGGCATCTTCCCTGTCACAAGATAGTTATCTACAACTGCATACCAAGGAGTGAATGTAGAAATAGCAAACAAATTTTCATCAGGAAAGTTATCTTCTACTGGTGTGTTATCTCCCAGATGAATCATTCTAGATAAGAAATCAACCACAAGATTATCCTTACCAGGTCTATCAATAATGTTGATATTGAACTCTTGTAATAATAACAAC